>JAWWEY010000393.1:0-12165 GCA_035582745.1 Loriotus luctuosus
CCCTGTGAGGAACGACTGAGGCAGCTGGGGGTGTTTAGCCTGGAGAAAAGGAGACTCGGGGGTGACCCAATCACTCTAGAGCTCCCTAAAAGGTGGCTGTAGTCAGGTGGGGTTGGTCTCTTTCTCCAGGGAACAACTGACAGAACCAGAGGACACAGTCTTAAGCTGCACCAAGGGAAATATAGGTTGGATATCAGGCAAAAGTTTTTTATGGAAAGAGTGATAAAATTCTGGAATGGTCTGCCAGTTGAGGTGGTGGAGTCACTATCCCTGGATGTGTTTAAGGAAAGACTGGATGTGGCACTCAATGCCATGGTTTAGTGGAAGTTTGAGGGCATGGGTTGGACTCAATGATCTTGATGGTCTCTTCCAACCTAGTGATTCTGTGATTCTGTGATAGTGAAAGTAGGAGTAAAAGGTATGCTTTTCAGTACTTTTAGTTACATTTCTCTTTAAAAAAAAACACTCTTAGATCACCAATGAATTATTTCACACTCTTGTGTCTGCTGCACTCATCTTGACATCTTTAGTTGTAGGCAAGAGAATATTAGATATTTGCTGGTGAAAGCTGTTTTCATGTGCAGTTAGTGGCACAGAAAAACTCTTGTTGGGTGCAGGTGGATATAGCCTGCTAAGGAAAAGATTAACCCTTGGAACTCAGAACTACATGGATAAAAGAAAGATGATGACTATGAGGTGAGGTCTTATCAAAGATAGATTAGAAAATAACTCATAATAAAACCACTGTAATTGTAACTCTGGAGAGGGCTAGTATTATCATCACCATACTTTGTCAAAATATTTTTTTTTCCAAATAATTTACAGAAGCAAGAGAGAAATGGCTCTTACTACACAGAAATTAAACAGACCAAAAAGCTAAAGCAAGAACACATTTGGCAAAAAATTTCAAAATTGACTTGTTGGCATTTAGTGTTAAATTTTGGGGGTTGAAATTCCTTTTCTGAAAATAACATAGGATATGTAACCTCTCCCGTTTCAAGAGCTGAAGGCTGGGATCTTAACATAGAGTAAAAGGTTTGGAAAGAACTCAGTCTCAGAAAGTAGTGTCTTACCAATTAATTTGTATTATCTGGTCCTCTGCTGCCAGTGGCGTCCAATAGAAAATATTGCTTGATCTCTCACAAAGATAAATTGGACTCTAAATTGTTAGGAGTATTGGGAATATAAGGTTTATGATCGCAGAGCAAAAGAGGGTAGGAGGCACATAAGGAAACATCTCTGAAGAAGACCTCTTGATCTGAGAAAAATCAATAGGCAAAAGGGACAAAAGATGCAGTTCAATCAATTTACGCTTCATGTGCTCTTCCAGAAGGTCAAATCCACATCAACCTGAAATCAGGTTTTCTTTCTAAAAGAATTGATACTTATTTTCATCAGTTTCCACTTTTAAATAATATATATACTACACTACGAATTGAGTTTCTTATTAAACACTTACTGTCTGATTCCAGCAGCAGTCCTCTGCATCACGTAGGTGTCGCAGAAAGTATTTTAGAAAAATTATACCATAATTGAAGTTTATGTTAGATAAACTAGTACATTTAAAAAAAAAACCCGAACAAAATCTCCACCTAACGGAGCATGCACATTTATTTTTTCCCGGCCTAACTGAAAAATAGCCTTCTAAGTCTGACTAAATTCTTAACATTAGATTACAAAATAAAAAATAAAACAAACATTTTCTGTCATTTTCAACCTGGTCAAACTTTGTTGTTAGCAAACTGCAAGGTGGGTAATTTTTCAGGAATGCTTATTGGAAGCTGGTAATGCTTCTATAAGCATATAATTTGTATGTGAGATCTGCCCGGTGAAGAAGAGAACAACATATTTAGGCATGCAAAGGCACAGCTACACTTTTCTCTCTTGTTTGAATTTAAAAAATCATTTTTATTAATTAAAAAAACCTCAGGTTTAGTCAGAGTAAACTTGTTGTTGCTAAGATTACAAATTACAGTTATTATTTATCCACACTTTCTATGAAAAAATGTTTCCAAAAACATTCCATTCCATGGGAATTAATAAATAATAAACCACAACTTGTTTGTTTAAAATACAGGTAACCAATATAGGCATGTTGCACTGTTTCTATATTAATTATAAAGTGAAGCTAGATTTTCTATGATTATATTTAAATGTCTCAATTGAAAGCATGCTTTTTTGTTTGATTTACAAAGACCAAAGGGGCAAGTACTAGGAATCTTGCGAATATATACTGGATATTTGTGAACTACTTGCAGTACTTATTCTTTCAGTAAGTGACACAAGGAAGTAATTATTTATTTACTTAATAAGAGAATTTTTGCACTATCAATCCTATTTTTTAATAGAGCAGTGTCAATAAACATTTTTAGTTACTTTGTTGCAATTTGTTATCTCTAAACAAAATTGTCAACGCCCGTAAAAAATTGTTTCCCTTTACTTTGCCACTAATTAATTCTTATCCCCTGCTTCAGTGGGTAGAATTTCTTCCTTCTCTATTTAGATTACTTGTTCTCAGACTGTGATTTGTGAGCCATTAATGATCTGTGACCTCTGAGCCTCAAAATAAAATGATCTGTGAGAAAGAGCTATTTGGGTCTGGAGAGTTGGAGAGCATACTAAGTCTTTTTTCAATAACTATTGTGCAGAATGAAGAACCTGGAGAACACACGAGTTTCAAATATGCATATCTTAATTTTCCATTTTGGGGAAATAATCAGTTTTCCACGTGGGTTAGCATGACAATTTACATCTTTTTACTGCAAATATTGTGCAATATTCTCCTTTTGATGTTTGTTACATTTAGTGTATTCTCATTGAATTTTGTATGTGTCTGACTTGGAGTGATTAATGAAGACATGTATTAAAAAAACCCAGCGTGTTGTTGCTGGACTCAGTTTAAACTTATTTTCTGTACTGTAGTCAGGGCTAATTAGTAAGAAAGCATTGTTATAAATAGAATAGAGATTGACTCTGTTTCACCCATCAGCCACTGAAAGTAAAATGTTTTAAATTACTTGACTTCCATACTGCTTTGTACTACATTTTTTGGTGGGTTTAGGGGTTCAGCATTTCTGTTTTCTTAACAGTTATCATTGAAAATACCCTTTTTAACCAAAACAAATTGTTGAGCCTTAGAAATGATGATAAAAAATGGTTCTCTTATGTGTCATCTTACACAGAATTATTGTTTATTTTAATATTCTAGACTGTGGCATTTTAAAATTAGGATTCCTCTGAACGAAATGTTTTGTGTTTTTTGGGATTTGATGGATGAACTCTCCACCAAACCATTTTTTTTAAATGCCTGTGGACTCAATTTCATGATGTGTTTCTTCTCTGATGAACACTGATCTCAGAAGGAAATTTTTTTCTCACAGTCCACTTAATAGTTGCTGATGCCCTTTCATTTATCAGTGTACAGAAATTATTTCTAAAAACCTACTTGTTTGTACTGAGCTGTATCTATACATAATAAATACTAATATAAAAGCAGTAGTTTATAAGTTTGGGGACTAATGTAAAATATGGCAGATATTAAAAATGTTCCACCTGTATTGAAGTACTGCTATTAAGTTATGGACTGTGAAAAGTGAAGATACAGGTCATACTTTAGGCTACTATAAATTGGTTTTTTCTTCAGTGTATCTATGTTTATTAGCATTTCCCAATTATATGTCCTACTGAATTTGCCCATTATGGAAGAAGACATTATATAATCTACTACCAGAAGAGCAGTTCCTGTGGATGATAAAATAAATTTCTCGTGTTGGAAGTTGGCCATTGTATCTTCACATATTTTTAAAGCCTATGGTGATATACAGTCAGATACATAATAAATTTCACTATCAAATGTATTAAATGATAACATGTTTTTCACTGCAGGTGAAGTGTGATCAGTACTGGCCAAGCAGAGGCACAGAAACTTATGGACTAATCCAAGTCACCCTTTTAGACACTGTTGAATTGGCAACATACTGTGTTCGTACATTTGCACTTCACAAGGTATGCATACTTATATAAACTTACTATATGCTCTCAAGTTGAAAGGCTGGCAGTTTTTTCCCTCACTTCCCATTCCTTCCTTCCTTTCTATCACTGGCCTCCCTCCTGTCACCTTGTCCTCCTTCTCCCTTTTGCTTCCTGCTTTACCTGTGTGCCTTTTTCCCTTACTTCCTTATTCCCTTTCTCCCCTTTTCCTCCTTTCTAGCCTTATGCTTGTTTCCTTCTAACAGTGCTGAATATTGAAACTTCTACAGAGTGCATGTTCGTGATAACATGAAGTTTTTTGAGTTAATGCAGACCTCTCACCATGAAAAACCTGAATACTTGTGGTACACAAGTGTATAGTACATTTTTTGAATGATCCTACGTTGTTTGAATCTGTAATTTGGATTCTCCTCCATAGTTCTTTTTCTTGCTGGCCCCAAATATTTAAACAATTTTCATTGGTATATATGCTTTAGCAGTTGTTTTACTGAAAAGTGCTGATATAATCTCAAGCAGCAGTTTTTGATGAAACTTTTAAATTTCATAGAATGGTTCAAGTGAGAAAAGGGAAGTGAGGCAATTCCAGTTCACTGCCTGGCCTGACCATGGCGTCCCAGAACATCCAACACCATTCTTGGCTTTCCTGCGACGAGTCAAGACTTGCAACCCACCTGATGCTGGACCTATGGTTGTGCATTGCAGGTAAGCCCAGAAGTTTCTTCAAAGCATGGTATGTCAAGATTCCTGCTTTCTATATTGTTGCAGATGAAAGTATGATTTTCTTTCAAACAGACTTCTGAGTCTGTCAAAGAAAAAGGTGGTTGCATTGCAAATCAAGGATGGCACTGCCAACTTGGGTAGGCTAGAATTACTTTATTTGGTCTATGCACAAATAATTTAATGTTAGTACGTCAGAAGATCTCCAGGGTGAGTCTGCAGGGAGAATACAAATGTATCTGTGGCATTCAGAACGTGGCATGAAAAAGGAAGAGGATGGTATTGGTTTAAGAGCCTAAGTATTGAAAAAAGTATGTTTTAAGCAATGAAACACTTTTTGAAATTATTACTTAACTTATATTGTGTGAGAAAGGAGCAAACATTGGCATTAAGATTGATAAATTCAGGTAAGACCTGAGTCTGTATTCAAGGCTGAATGCCCAGTTTAGGACTTTGAGGAGCTGAAAATGCAGAGAATGTAACTGGGGAACAAGCTGAACACAGTTCCGGGGAAATTAGTGCTCCATGCTTTTTTGCAAAGTAGGATACCTCTTCAGGCATTATAAGGTATGAATTAATAACAATGGAAGAAGAAAAGTCAGCTGCTTTTTGTGTGTTGGGACTAAGGAAAATGAAGAGGAAGAGATACAGCTTCTTCAGGATTTGCTGAACAGATCTTTGAGAAAGCCTTAAAATCATGTTGATAAGGACATTATCAGAACATATATACCAATTCTGATAGAAATAAACTCCAAGATGGGTTCCCTCATTCCAGGGCTATGTTTTCATACATTGTATAGCTTGCTGTGTAGCCCTTTTCAAAGCAAGTTCCCAAGATCACTATTTCTTGTGAACTTCAGTTTGGAATACCTTCAATTAGTAAGGCTGGGAGCTACTATATATGGATCTCTGAAGTTACAAATGCTTAGTATATTTGAAAACCATTCTTGCTTTTTTCTCCAAAAACCTGAGGAATAGTAATTACAGCATAGCACCATGTCTAGTTCTGACTTCTTATATTGATAACCCATCCATGGAATCTGATAATTTAAACATTTTTAAAGTGATTGAGAGTCTCCTGTAAACAAGATGGAAAAATAAATTCAACAGGAAAAAAAATAATCAGAACTTAAATGTTGAAAAGCACAGACTGTTTACAAAATACCAGAGAACATGGAACACAGATATTAAATGTTTATTTAAACACCAGGATTAAAAATGTGGAATAGTTATAAATAACAACAGAAATACATTCATAAAGCTTGCTGAGTGTTTCTTGAATGGAGATGCATATTTTTATGCTTGCATTTACAGGGTCTTAAAATATTTTGGTGATTGTCTAGGATTTTAGATTTCCTCAAATACAACTTCTTTAGCTTCATCCATATATAGCATACTCCAAAGCTGCTCAACAGTGAAGATGCTATATGCTACCTCAAAACCAAACTTAATAGAAGAAATTAATTTTCCCACTCTGGAAAATCTCTTCATATAACAGCCTAAATTACCACTATGGAAAAAGAGGCAAATTAAATCAGTTTTTATGGCTAGTCATTGGAAAAGAGGAAATAAAATGCATTGTTTGTTATCACTCAGTGGTACTGATGAAGTACAAGGCAATTATTTTCTCTTGGTCATTAGTTTTGCATGCAGATTTCATTGAAAGTGGTGGTCAAGTTAGGTAGTATAATTTTATGCCAGAGGGACTTTTTTCATCCCAAATTCCTATTGATTTATATATCAATAATTTATCTACAATAAGCATAATCTGCCATATATAAGCTTTTCGCCTTAGGTATACTTACTAGAGACATTAGGATTTCAGTCACTTCATACGACCTAACCTCTAAAAAACAGACTTTCACATATCCTATTATTTAAGTAAGGTTTTTAAATTTGACTACTAACAATTTGTCTATGAACAGAATTAATGTTACCAGGTTTCTGAAAAAATTTTAAATTTACATCTCTATAATTAAAACAGGCTGGATATTTAGCATCAAGTGTTCTGGACAGTCCAAAGTTTATTAATGTGCTAATTAACTCCTCAATGTAATGTGTTGACTATCCAACTGATAGACTAATGAAGTAACTAAAGTGCTTCTCACAATAGTCGTGTAAAGGTGTCGCTTTTCAGGCGTACTGTAGCAACATAATATTCAGGGAATTGTATTGCCTTATCATTTTACATTCAACATGATTTTGTTGGGCCTGTCTTGTGCAGGGACAGGAATCAGATTTCAGTAATCCTTGTGGGACCCTTCCAACTCAGGTTCTGTGATTCTATGATTATTAAATTGGTTCCAAAAATCAAAAGAGGAACAACTATAGAGCATCACCACAGTATTTGTTAGGCTAAAGGATATGTCTTTTATACAGCAATATGAGAATTCTTCCTACTTGGTTTGAAATTGAAGTACTGGACAGACATAAACATTTCATTTCAAGCTATAAAAAATGAATTTAAAACAGTTAAGTACAAACTCTGCACATTACCCGGTTTTTAATTAGAATCTGCTTTCCATTTTCTTCCTTTTCTGTTGCTCACTTTGTAAGTTTCTCCATTCCAATCTTTCCTTTGCCTATTATAAGTCATTTAACGCTTTAATCAATTTTTTCTCTCCACATCTGGGTTGACCCCTCTAAGTAAATTCTAGTTGTGTCCTTCAATTCCATTGTTTTATCAAACTTATTTCATTGTTGATATCACATTGCTGTGCCATTTAATGAAATATGTCCCTACCTTTCTTAGTATTATCTCTGAAGTAACACTGTGATTCTAATGGTAATTGTCATTCTAATTTTTGCCAAGCATCTCCTTTTACTTTTACTATCCTCTACTAGTTGCTGTTTTCCACTGAGATATTTTTCTGTTCTTGACAAACTTCGTGGTTTTCATTTATTCCTTTCTGGGCCCCTAGTCTTCCTCTACATTCTTTTTAATATTCCTCTTGTCCTTGTTCTGTATGTTGTCTGTTATTGTGTTCCATTTTGTTTTTAGGACTACCTAAATCCCTTTTCATTAAATTCCCCCTTTTCATCATCCAGATTTAAAAAGTACTTAAGACTCTTCTAACTAGAGCCAAACAATATAATTCAGAACCATATCTTATATTCTTTGCCTATGGTAGACAGTCTTTTTAACAATATCTCATTGAAGGAGTAATCTGAGTTTAGTTCCTAGAAGGAAACAGGATTTATAGTGGCAATTTTAAGCCATCTGAGACATCACTAATACCTTCTTTTATATTTCTTCCAGTACCTACCACACTATCAGAGCTCAGGAAATTCTAATAATCACATTACAGAAGTATAAACAGAATGGGAGTTGCCTTTCAAAAAGCATTTGATAAAAAGAAAGAGTAGGCTTGAAGAATCTGTGGAAGCCTTTTTCTGCAAACTTTTAAACCATAGAAACTGAAAAACAAAGCTATCAACAGTACAGGGAAAATTTATTTCTCACCCTGTGTGGGTGAGGAACACAAGAGCCACCTGTCTGTGTTTTGATGCTTACAGAGTAACCCCCTATTTATTCTGTATTCATAGGTATGTATTGCAAGTGAAAGGTTTAGCCCAGGATTTTCCTTATTGCATTTCTACCCATCTGTCTTAATAATGACCAGCAGTTGTCTTTCAGTCCATTTCATGTTAAGTGATTAAATGTTTTTTCTAGTTTGCTCCATGGTTTTGGGCTACAGCTAAATGTCCAGCAGAGAATCAAGGTAGATGGTGACCCAGTTCACAAGTGACCCCAGACAAGTTTATATCAAAGCCGCATTTGTTGGTAACTACTTTAATATCCTGTCCCTAGGAAATGGTTTTTGAATGTGTGAAGGGTTTATTTAATAATTACAATGTGCTTAATCGGAAGAAGTCTGAGCTGAAAACCCCTGATTACTGAAGAGGCCACCCAGTAGATACTTAAATACCCTCTGTTCACATAACAGTGACCAAAAAACATAGTTGTATCAAGTGAAATTAACTGAGAATGTACATACTACCATTCTACATTACTAAACTTGACGATTTCTGACAAATGTATGTCAAAACTATGCAAATGGAAATATTTTTTAATAATATTTGTGTGATAAGAGCAAAGAAATACAGAATTATATGATCAGAATTTCCAAAACATTGGTAATTATTTATTACTAATGTATATGCAACAGGCATCTTTGCTTGTCATTTAGACATCTACTTTTGATAACGGTTTGATTGCCTGTACAGTATTGAATTTGAATCTAATATAGAAGTCAAAAACATGTCGAGAATTTCATAAGCACATTCTACCAGTCAAAGCTCTTACTTGTTGCTGTGGTTTAACCTCAGCCAGCAGCCAAGCCCCACACAACTGCTTACTCACTCTGGTACCAGAGAGATTGGGAAGAGGATCAAAAGAGTAAAAGCTGGAAAGCTCATGGGCTGAGATAAAAGCAGTTTAGTAGGGAAAGCAAAAGCTGCATACACAAGCAAAGCAAAACAAGGAATTTAGTCATTTATTCAGTGCTTCCCATGAGCAGGCAGGTGTTCAGCCATCTCCAGGAGAGCATCATGCATAATGATGACTTGGGAAGACAAATGCCATCAATCCAAAAGTCTCCCCCTTCCTTCTTCTTCACCCCTCCTTTATATTTTAAGCATGATGCCATATGGTCTGGAATATCCCTTTTGGTCAGTTTGAGTCACCTGTGTCTCCTCCCAACCTTCCATGCACACTCACTTTCCTTGAGCTGCACCATACACTGAAACAGAGGCAAGAAGTCTGGGAAGAAGATAAGTTGTAGTCCAGCCAAAACCAGCACACTTGTGCAGAAAAGTTGGCAGGATTTTTACTGGAAAAGGTAGCTAAAAAATATTCACAGGTATGTTAATTTTAGGGGGAAAAAGACATAAATCGTTGCTGAAAGAATTATGGACATCAAGGGAAACATCAAGGCCTAATCTAAATGCAGATTTTTTAATTTAAGTAATCACATATTTTGTAAGGACTACCTCCATGAATGTCGTAGTTGTCATAACATAAATGCTCTTTTCCCAAGAAAAAAGATAAAGTTTTCTGTCTATATCTACCAGGGAAGATAGTTCAGTAGAGCCTCAGTCAATATTGAGCTAAATGTTCCATGATCCTTATTCTCAGTGTGAGATTTGGAAGAGAAAAGCAGATAAATTAAAGCTGAATGCAAAAAACAAAAACCCAAAAACAACAACAACAAAAAAAAATCCAAAAATGAAATTTAGCGCTCCCTTATTTCCATAAGTACCTACACTTATTTGTACATACTTTACACAATGGCTTAAAATCTTGGTTGGCTTATTTAGAAAAACTTGTCTGAAAATTTTTCTGTGGCGACTGAAAAAAACAGATTTTTTTTCATTTACAGTTATATTTTAAAATTACCCTTTCAGTCCCTTTCCACAGAAGTTGAGTAATACTGCAATCCCACTGGTCTTTCTGCATGATTTGCCCTAATTTGCAGAGCTGATCAAGAAAAAATTGTTTCTTTAATGAAAAAAATGCAGGCTTAAATCCTAGGATACTGCATTGGTGAGACACTAATGTGTGGTCTAATGATAGCAGGGAAAACACGCATTTTTGTTTGAAGTTGGATTAGTGTAGGCAAACAGGTGCTAATCAGATCACATAAACCAGTACTGGAGGGTGTTTGGAATTTTATGCCACTGTGTTTTCAAAACATCACAGAAACTTCAGTAGTTGGTTCAGTAACACTACCTAAAAGCTTAACATGTTAGTGCGATCCCATATGTTTGAGTCTTTCTTTTAATACCAGCACCAAGGGGCATATCTCTAAGACCCTTTTTCAAGCTTTGGCAGGTACTGTTTATGCTGCTATTGCTAACAGAAAGACTTGGCTGTTTGGAGGGATGTGACTGTTTTAAGTAAATCTGTGTCTGACTACACTGACATAACCAGTTAGCAGAGTGAAAAACAAGATAATTTTCAAAAAATAACAAAACACCATATGATATTCTGTTTCCTAAAGTAGAATTCTTGTTCAGTGTATGTAAATAAAAAATACAATATTTAAGAAAAAAAATATACTTATCAAAGGCAATGATTTTCCAGTGGATTATTTCATTTCATTTCTGTATAGTTTGAACTGCTTCTTTTGCCATAGGCCTTACAAGTGCTCATTTTTTAATCCTTGCAGTGAGTAGGTTGCAGATGACTGCCTATCCTTTTTCACGGTAGGGGAAAAAGCCTCCCCAGTACATATTCAGAAACAACACAAGTAAGATTGAAAAATACTAGAATCTTCCTCACCTCTTCCCTTTCCCTCTCCTTAGAACAATCCAGGACCCTTCCTAACCTCCTTGGACAGCTGAAAGCTCTAGAGAAGAAAAGACAGTAAAAGCATTTTAGTATGACAAATATTTTAATATCATAAATAAAATTTTCTCAGTTTAACCCACATGTCTTTATCCAGAAGTTACTGAGTTGCAACTGTGCTGGGTATCATCCCTGTACAAAAAAACTGTAAAGCTATTTACTCTTCAGCTGTTACCTGTGGATCACTGTACATCTCATAAATATTGTTTTTTCTCATAGTCATTGTTCACTAATAGAAAACAGACAGGGATAAGATTGCGATAAGAATCTCATATTGAAAAGGTGTAGAGTTGGTGATCCTGCTTAGGATATTTAGTTCCTCTTAATATAAAAATATAGGAATAAGTTAACGTCCATGTTTTTCCTTATATTTCATCTGTATTAATAGTCTCAGCTACTCAGACTATGCAATCAGAGAAACTGACTGGTATTAGTTTCATTTCTACACATACCTTTATTCTTGGAAGTTACTTAATTTCAACATATACAGGATGAGGCTTGCAAAGTTTATACCTTGGATGCTTCATCTCTGTTTCAGTGGAACTGGATTCACTTGATTTAGACAATTTTGGATGGTTTCTCTATCTTTGATCAAGTGTTGGAGTTGCAGAATCTACTGGAGAAAGTGAAAGAGTCTAGGAGAAAAGTTGATAAAGGCTAAATGGATGAAATTGGTATAGCAAGACACTCCTTGGTAATTTTATAATGAATGGCATTGCACACATGGGCAGGAAATGTCACAGGTAGAGGGGAGTTTGGATTTGCCTTCATATTTTCACAATAAAAATTTTCAAGGTCATGAAAATGCAGATTACAGAAACCTTACACTTGAAGACCATGGATATTTTCTGTTGAACATGCAAGACCTCTCATGTAATTACTGGGATATGTTCATGCAAGCATACAGACAAGAGGTAGTGTCTCCATCTGTATGCTGATTGAGAGAGTGATGGATGGGTAATGCTGGATCTTCTTTTCCCTGTTTCAAATTTGAGTGTCACTAATTAAAATCATCTTGATAGCAAAGATACTAATTCCCAACTCATCTTTTAACTTAGCAGTGTTCTTATGAGCTTAGGTATCTAATTTTTTTTTCATTAAATTTAGGC
>JAWWEY010000394.1:0-12114 GCA_035582745.1 Loriotus luctuosus
CGTGGGGCCTCTGGGGGGGTCCCTTAGGGGAGTCCTTGGGGTTTTGGGGGCTCCTTGGGTGTTTTGAGGGGGCTTTGAGGGGTCCCTGCGCCTTTGGGGGATCGCTTAGAGGGGTCCTTGGGTTTTTTGGGGTGTCCTGGGGGATTCCTTGGAGGTTTTGGGGGGTCCTGGGGGGCCCTTGGGACCTTTGAGGGGGCCCCTTATTGAGGCCCTTGGGGTTTTTGGGGCTCCTTGGGGGTTTTGAGGGGGTTTTGGGGGGTCCTTGAGGGCTTTGGGGGATCCCTTAGGGGAACCCTTGAGTTTTTTTGGGGTGTTTGCGGAACCCTTGAGGTTTCTTTGGGGGTTCCTGAGCCTTTGGGGGACCCCTCAGGGAGGTCCTTGGGGTTTTTGGGGTGTCCTGGGGGGATTTTTTTTGGTTTTTGGGGCACCCCTGAGGCTTTTTGGGGGGGTCCCTAAGACTTTGGGGGTCCCTTGAGATTATTGGGGTCTGGGAATTTTTGGGGTGACCCCCAAGATTTTGAGGGAGGTCCCCGAATATTTTTGAGGGGGTCCCAGAGTTTTTTTGGGGTCCCATGAGATTGGAAGGGGATATCTGGGAAAGGTCCTGAAGTTTTTGGGGGAATCCCTCAAATTTGGGGGTTCCAGGGATTGGGGGATCCCCAAAAATTTGGGAATCCCCAAAAATTTGGGGTTCTCAGAGATGGAGGGATTTTTCTGGGGGATTGAGAGGGTTCCCCAAAATTTGGGAATTCCCAAGGATCAGGGATTGGGAGAGGTCCCCAAAATTTGGGGGTTTTCAGGAATTGAAGGGGTTCCCAAAAATCTGGGGGGATTTGGGGGTTTCCCAAAAATCCAGGGGGATTTCCCAGGGATTGGGGGGTTCCCAGGGATGGGGAGGTCCCCAAAATTGGGGTTCCCTGACTTTTGACCCCGCGCTCCCCCAGCTCCAGCCCCGCTGTCCCCGGCACCTGGCCCAGGTGAGTGCGCCCGACTCCCGCGGGGTTTTTGGGGGATTTTTGGGGTTTCTCCAGGATTTGGGAAACTCCTGGGAAGGCTCCTGGGGATCCATGCCAGGGAATTTGGGGTATCCATCCTGAGGGATTTGGGGATTTCATCCTGGAGGATTTGGGGGATCCATCCCAGAGGATTTGGGGAATTTCATCCCAAAGCATTTGGGATCTCCATCCCAAAGAATTTGGGGATTTCATTCTAAAGAATTTGGGGATTTCATTCTAAAGAATTTGGGGGATCCACCTGAGGGATTTGGGGACTCCATCCCTGAGGATTTGGGGATTTCATCTGAAAGGATTTTGGGGTTCCATCCGAAGGGATTTTGGGTTCCATTCCTGTGGGATTTGGGGTCTCCATCCCAAGGGATTTGGGGAATCCATTTAGGAGGATTTGGGGGATCCATCCCTGAGGATTTTGGGTCTCCACCTGAGGGATTTGGGGGCTCCATCCCAGAGGATTTGGGGTCTCCATCCCAGTGGGTTTGGGGTCTCCATCCCAGTGGGTTTGGGGTCTCCATCCCAGAGGATTTGGGGGCTCCATCCCAAGGGATTTGGGAAGTCCATTTAGGAGGATTAAGGGATCCATCCCAGAGGATTCAGGGATCCATCCCATAGGATTTGGGGATTTCATCCTAAGGATTTGGGGGATCTATCCCAAGGGATTTGGGGGATCCATTTAAGACAATTTTGGGGCTTTATCCCAGAGGATTTGGGACCTCCCAGTTTCCCCCAGTTTCTCTCCCACTTTCTCCCAGTTTTTATCCCATTTTTTATCCCAGTTTCTCCCACTTTATCCCACTTTTCCCCCACTTTTTCTCCCAGTTCCTTCCAGTTTTTATCCCAGTTCCTTCCAGTTTTTATCCCAGTTCCTTCCAGTTTTGATCCCATTTCCTCCCAGTTTTTCCCATTTCCTCCCAGTTTTTCCCAGTTCCTCCCAGTTTTTCCCAGTTTCTCTCAGTTTTTATCCTATTTCCTCCCAGTCTCTCCCAGTTTGGGCCAGCAGGAGGCCGGGCAGGGCAGATCCCCACTCCAGAGGCTCTGGAATGCCCTGGGATGTTTTTTTGGGATATTTTTGGGAGCAGCAGCGTCAGCCTGAGCCTGTCCAGATGCAGCCTCAGGAATCCCGGGATTTCTGGAACATTCCCTGCAATTCCCACATTTCCCACCCCCCTCTGGATCAGGAGTGGATTTGGGAGCTCCTTCCTGATCCCTCACCTGGGAATGGGAGCAAAAAATTCCCAGGATTGGAATTTTTTTGGAGGAAAAAATTGTGAGGTTTGGAGGGGGGAGGGGGAATTACAGTGCTGGCCTTTGGGGTTGTTTGGGATTCCAGAGGAATTCCAGGGAATTCCATGGAATTCCAGGGCTCTGCTGCTGCCCTTTCCCATGGAAATGGGGATTTTTGGGGAGGCTGGGGGACTGGCACTGCTCTCCTGAGGAGATTCCAGAGGGAATTTTTGGTGGGAATGTGTTTAAAGATGGATCTTTAGAATCCCAAATTTCTCAGGATTGGATTTTTCTGGAGTGCTGAGCAGGGTTTGGGTGTCCTGCAGCATTTCCAGGTGGATTTTCCATGGAAAATTGAGATTTTGGGAACCATTAAACCAGGTTTGAGTATCTTGCACTGTTCCCAGGTGGCTTTTCCATAGAAAATTGGGATTTTGGGAGCAAACTCGACCCCGTGGGGCTCTGTGGCAGGTGGAAAAATGGGAATTTTGTGTGGGAATGTCCAATAATGGATTTTTGGGATCTCAAATCCCTCAGGATCAGATTTTCCTGGGGCGCTGAGCAGGGTTTGGGTGTCCTGGAGCTTCCCCAGGTGGATTTTCCATGGAAAATGGGAATTTTTTGTGGGAATGTTCCAAAAATGGATCTTTAGACTCCCACATTTCTCAGGATTGGATTTTCCTAGGATGCTGAGCAGGGTTTGAGTGTCCTGGAGCTTCCCCAGGTGGATTTGCCGTGGAAATTGGGGATTTTGGGAGCGCCCACGGTGCTGGGGTGGGTTGGGGACATGGGGACATCCTGTGGTGGCCGTGGCAGGGCCACTCCAGCTCTGTGTCATGGTGTCCCCATGTCCCAATGTCCCCATGTCCTCCTGTCCCCATATCCCAATGTCCCTATGCCCCTGTGTCCTTGTGTCCCCCTGTCCTCATGTCCCTGTTGTCCCCCTGTCCTCATGTCCCCAATGTCCCCCCAATGTCCCCCTGTCCCCGCAGGGATTCCCGTGGGAGGCGGCGATGTCAGACAAGGGCAGCAGCATGGATGGCAGGACGGACATTGTCAACGGTGAGGGGACAGCTGGGGACAGCTGGGGTGGCAGTGAGGTGACAGTGATGGGGATAGGGGTGGCAGCGATGGTGACAAGGTAACGGTGACAGCAAGGGTGGCAGCAGAGGTGACAGTGAGGGTGCCAGGGTGACAGTGATGGTGACAAAGTGACTGTGGTGGTGACAGCGATGGTGCCAGACACAGTGCCACCACACTGTCCCCATGTCCCCTGTCCCCAGGCAGGCTGTCCAGCAGCCCCGAGGACATGTCAGCTGAGGAGGGCTGGTGTCACTGCAATGTCCCCATGTCCCTGTGGCAGTCTGACACTGGTGACCCTGGTGACAGTGTCCCCATGTCCCCCTGTCCCCAGGCAGTCTGTCCAGCAGCCCTGAGGACATGTCAGCTGAGGAGGGCTGGTGTCACTGCAATGTCCCCGTGTCCCCATGGCAGTGTGACACTGGTGTCACTGCAGTGTTCCCTGTTCCCAGGCAGTATGGTGACACTGGTGACACTGTGATGTCCCCTTGTCCCCAGGCAGTCTGTCCAGCAGCCCTGAGGACATGTCAGCCGAGGAGAGCCAGTGTCAGTGTGATGTCCCCATGGTGTCACTATTAATGTCCCCTGTTCCCATGCAGTACAGTGACACTGTTGGCACTCTGTTGTCCCCATGGTGACACCGTGATGTCCCCCTGTCCCCAGGCAGCCTGTCCAGCAGCCCTGAGGACATGTCAGCCGAGGAGGGCCGCGAGACGTCCTCGGGGATCGAGGTGGAGGCGTCCGACCTGAGCCTGAGCCTGACGGGCGACGACGCCGGGGCCGCGCGGGGCCGCGCCAGCGACAGCGACAGCTCCGGGGACAAGGACAGCGACAGCATGGACGACACCGGCCACTACTCCATCCCCGAGGAGCCCCGGCACGACGAGGACGAGGAGGAGGAGGAGGAGGAGGAGGAAGAGCCGCGCGCCCGGCGCAGGGCACCCCGCAAGCGGCCGCCCCACGAGCGTGACTCGTCCGACGAGGAGCAGGCGCTGGAGGACTGGGTGGCTGCTGCTTCTGGCACTTACACGGGGGCTCTTTGGGGGGAAAGAGGCTTTAAAAATGTTCTAAAAGAGGTTCTAAAAGGGGGTTTAAATGAGGTTTTAAATGAGGTTTTTAAAGAGATTTTAAGTGAGGTTTTAGAGGATTTTATTCCGTAGTGAGATACAGGAGGTGTAAAACTGAGTGGCTGCTGCTTCTGGCACTTACACGGGGGCTCAAGGTGGGGGAAACGTGGTGAAAGGGGTTTAAATGAGGTTCTAAAAGGGGTTCTAAAAAAGGTTTAAATGAGGTTTTGAATGAGGGTTTAAATGAGGTTTTAAATGAGATTTAAAAAGATTTTATTCAGTTATCAGTCTCAGCGCGTAGTGAGACACGGGAGATGTAAAACTGGGTGAGAAAGCCAGGGCAGCTATGAGGTTTTAAAAGAGATTTTAAAAGAGATTTTAAAAGAGATTTCAGCTGAGGTTTAAAAGAGATTTTAAATGAGGTTTTAGAGGATTTTATTCCATTATCAGTCTCCACACGTAAAACTGGGTGGCTGCTGCTTCTGTCACTTACAGAGGGGCTCAGGGTGGAAAGAGGTTCTAAAAGAGGTTTAAAAGAGGTTTTAAATGAGCTTTTAAAAGAGGTTTTAAAACAGGTTTAAAAGAGATTTTAAGTGAGGTTTTAGAGGATTTTATCCCATAGTGAGACACTGGAGATGTAAAACTGGGTGGCTGCTGCTTCTGTCACATTTACAGAGGAGAGGCTGGGGGGTTTAAAGAGGTTTTAAAAGAGGTGTTAAGTGAGTTTTTAAATGAGGTTTTAAAACATATTTTAATGAAGTTTTAAAAGATATTTTAAATGAGGTTTTAGAAGATGTTTTAAAGGATTTTATTCTATTATCAGTACCGAGGAATAGTGAGACACAAGAGATGCTGGTTCTGTCACATTTACAGAGCAGAGGCTGAGCGGTTTAAAGAACTTTAAATGAGGTTTTAAATGAGGTTTTGAAAGAGGTTTCAAGTGAGGTTTTATTCCATTCTCAGTCTAGATGAATAGTGAGACTCAGGAGGTGTAAAACTGGGTGGCTATTGGTTTTCTCCGTAAAAACTGAGAAAGTTTTCACATTTGGTAGTTGAAGGTGACCCTACAAGAACAAGGGACCCAAAGTGACTCTACAATAACATAGAGATGACCCTAAACACGGGTGACCCGACAATAACTTTGGTTTTCTCTGTAAACTGAGGAAGTTTTCACACTTGATTGTGGAAGGTCACCCTACAATAACAAGGGATCACCCTACAGTGACCCTAAACATGGGCGACCCTACAATAACCTTGGTTTTCTCTAAAAACTATGAAAGTTTTCCCACTTTATTATGGAAGTAACAGGCAAAACTGCCCAATTACCAGCAGCTAACCCCTTTAACAGATGAATAGATGAATTAACCCACACCTGGTAAAGCTCAGCCCTGTGTCCCCCGCAGCTGGCCTCAGAGACGTGGGTGCTGCTGTGGCCACAGTCTTGGGTGACCTTACAATAACTTTGGTTTTCTCTGTAAAAACAGAAATTTTTCTCACTTTATTATGGCAGAAACAGATAAAACTGCCCAGTTACCCTTTCCCTCAAGCAGCTGACCAGATATTTCACCCACAGCTGGTAAAGCTGAGCCCTGTGTCCCCCCCAGGTGGCCTCGGAGACGTGGGCGCTGCTGCGATCCTGGGTGACCCTACAATAACTTTGGTTTTCTCTGTAAAAACCGAAAATTTTCTCACTTTATTATGGAAGAAACAGATAAAACTGCCAAATCACCAACAGCTAACCCCTTTAACAGATGAATAGATGAGTTAACCCACACCTGGTAAAGCTGAGCCCTGTGTTCCCCCAGGTGGCCTTGGAGACGTGGGTGCTGCCGTGGCAGCCATGTTGGGTCACCCTACAATAACTTTGGTTTTCTCTAAAAACTGAGAGAGTTTTCCCACTTTATCATGGAAGAAACAGATAAAACTGCCTAATCACCAACAGCTAACCCCTTTAACAGATGAATTGATTAATTAATGCACACCTGTGTCCCTCCCAGGTGGCCTCGGAGACGTGGGCGCTGCCGCGGCCACAATCCCGGGTGACCCTACCAAAACTTTGGTTTTCTCTAAAAACTGAGGAAGTTTTTACACTTTATTATGGAAGCTGATCCTGTGTAATCAATGAATGGATTAATTAATGCACACCCGTGTCCCCAGGTGGCCTCAGAGACGTGGGCGCTGCCGCGACCGCGCTGGCGGGCGATCCCGGCGCTGCGGCAGCGCCAGCTGGGTGGCTGCTCGCGCTTCGTGGCTCAGGCCTGCGGTGCCCGGCTCTTCGTGCAGAAATTCCGGCTGCAGCACGGCCTGGAGGGGCACACCGGCTGTGTGAACACGCTGCACTTCAACCAGAGGGGCACCCGCCTGGCCAGCGGCAGCGACGACCTCAAGGTGCTGGTGTGGGACTGGCTGAGGCGCCGGCCCGTGCTGCAGTTCGACAGCGGGCACAAGAGCAACGTCTTCCAGGTGGGCATGGCGGGGTTTTGGGGTGGGATCCCAAAGGGGATTTGTTCTCTGGATGGGTTTCCTGAAGTTCATGGGTGTGTTGTAAAATTTGTTGGGTTGAGGGGCCTTGTTTGAGGTGGGAGAGGATTCCAGGAAAATGTCACCTGGGCAAGAGGATGCTTGTGAAAGGATCTGGGAACAGGTTCCCAAATCCCACAGATTGACCCCCAAATCCTGCAGATTGATGCCCCAAATCCCACAGATGTGCCATAAAATTCATCACCCTACAGGATCCCTGTTTGGGGTGGGAGAGGGTCCCAGGAACAGCTCAACTGGGAAAGGGAATGCTTGGGAAAGGATCTGGGAACAGGTCCCCAAATCCCACAGATGTGCCCTAAAATCCATCATCTTCAGAGTCTCTTTTTGGGCTGGGAGAGGGTCCCAGGAAGAACTCAGCTAGGAAAGGGGATGCTTGGGAAAAGTATCCCTAGAGTGAAGGGATGTGGGGGCAGTTTGGGTGGGATTTGGTACTGAAATCCCAAAGGAGTGCCCTGAGATCCATCATCTGGATGGGTTTCCCAAAGTTTGTGGGTAGTTGTTTAGGTGTTGTTCTAAAATTCATTGTTCTAAGGGTTCCTCTTTGGGGTGGGAGAGGATCCCAGGAAAAATGTCACCTGGGCAAGGGCATGCTTGTGAAAGGATCTGGGAACAGGTCCCCAAATCCCACAGACTGACACCCCAATCCTGGGAGATTTTGGGAGGATCCCTGGGAGAATGTGGGATAATTCCTGAGAGAATTTGGGATGATCCCTGGGAGATTTTGGGATAATTCCCAGGAGAGAGTTTGGAATGTCCCAAGAGAACTGGGACAATTCCTAGAACAATTCCACCAATTCGTCCCATCCCTTTCCCCTCCCACTTCCTCTGCGATCCCCCTTTCCTTCCCCTCTCCCCCCACCATTCTCCTGTCCGTTTTTCCCAATTTTTTCCCACTTTTTCCCTGCTTTCCAGGCCAAGTTCCTGCCCAACAGCGGTGACTCCACACTGGCCATGTGTGCCCGGGACGGGCAGGTGCGCGTGGCCGAGCTCTCGGCCACCCAGTGCTGCCGCAGCACCAAGCGCGTGGCCCAGCACAAGGGGGCTTCCCACAAGGTGAGGGGGGCTTGGGATTGCCAAATCCCAGGATTTGGGGTGCTTGGGAAAGGGGGAACGCAGTGGGATTGGGGTGGGAGCAGCGGTGGGAGCAGGGGATGTCACCACAGAGGTGACAGAATTCTCACAGCACCAAGCCCTGCACAAGGGGGCTTCCCACAAGGTGAGGGGGTGTTTGGGATGGGCAGATCCTGGGATTTGGGATGCTTGGGGTGCCTGGGATTTGGGAATGACAAATCCTGGGATTTGGGGTGCTTGGGAATGGAGGAATGGGCTGGGAATTGTGTGGGGATGTCACCACTCAGTGCTGCTGTCACAGCACTGAGCACAAGGGGGCTTCCCACAAGGTGAGGGGGGCTTGGGATTGCCAAATCCCAGGATTTGGGGTGCTTGGGAATGGGGGAACGCAGTGGGAATGGGGTGGGAGCAATGGTGGGAGTAGGGGATGTCACCACAGAGGTGACAGAGCAGTCACAGCACCAAGCCCTGCACAAGAAGGCGTCCCACAAGGTGAACTGGGATTTGGGAATGCCAAATCCCGAGAATGCCGAATCCTGGGAATGCCAGATTCCTGGGATTTGGGGTGCTTGGGAATGGGGGAACCCAGTGGGAATGGTGAGGGGATCACCTGTGACATCACCACACAGGTGAGGGGGGTGGGTTTAACCACTCAGCTCCATTAAAATCCAAGATTTTGGGGATTTTTCCCCTTTTTGGGTGCAGTTCAGACCCTTGGCTGTGCTGTTGTCCCCATGACCTCACCCAGATGACATCACTGCAGTTCAGGGCAGGAATCCCCAAACCTGGGGTTTTTCCAGGTGGATTTTCCTGGTTTTGGGGGATTTTTGGGAGTTATTCTCACTGTTTTTTCCCTGTTTTTTCCCCCAATCCCAGCTGGCGCTGGAGCCGGACTCGCCCTGCACGTTCCTGTCTGCGGGGGAGGACGCCGTGGTCTTCACCATCGACCTGCGGCAGGACCGGCCCGCCTCGTGAGTGAGGGGAAAATTGGGAATTCTGAGGGGGAAAGTGGGAATTCTGAGGGGGAAAGTGGGAATTCTGAGTGAGAAATGGGAATTCTGTGGGAAAAAAAGGGGATTTGGGGTGGGAAATGGGGATTCCATCAACCTGTGGCAAGACCGACCCACCTCGTGAGTGAGGGGGAAAGTGGGAATTCTGAGGGGAAAGTTGGGAATTCTGAGGGGAAAATTTGGAATTCTGAGGGGAAAAGTGAGAATTCTGGCAGGAGATGGGAATCTAGTGGGGAAAAAAGGGGATTTGAGATGGGAAATGGGAATTCCATCAACCTGCGGCAGGACCAGCCTGCCTCGTGAGTGAGGGGAAAAGTGGGAATTCTGAGTGAGAAATGGGAATTCTATGGGGAAAAAAGGGGTTTTGGGGTGGGAAACGGGAATTCCATCGACCTGTGGCAGCACCAGCCTGCCTTGTGAGTGACTGGAATAACATGAATTCTGAAGGGAAAATCAGGAATTCTGAGGGGAAAATTCACAGATGAGATTTGGAGAAAATGGATTTTTTTTTTGGAAAATTGAGGTTTTGGGAGGAAAATTTTTAACCAGAGTAATTTTGTGAGAAAACATTTTTTGGGGAGAAGCAGGTTGGTTTTTGGGAAAAATCACTGGTTTTTTGGTGGGAAAACAAGGATTTTTGGTGGGAAAAGCTGGCATTTTTTTAGAGAAAAGCAGTTTTTCTGTCTCTCTGTGTTTTTCCAAGCCTCTGGGCTGTCATTCCGGAGGCTGATCCAGCCCAAATCCCAGGGTTTCATAACCAGGACGAGCCCTTTAATCCCTGATCCCTCCGGAATCCGCTGCTGGAGCTGATCCCAACCCCCTCCCTGGGCTGGATCCCTCTGGAATTCTCACCCTGGTGAAGCCAACCTTGAATATTTCTCTCCTGGAATGCCCCACATTCCCACAAATCCCGGCTGTTTTTAGGGGGAAACTCCCCCAAATCCCATTTTCCTTTTGGGAATTCTCCCAGTGTGGGTTTTTCCTTGGGAAATTCCCAACCTCAGGAACATTTCCCACCTTCATTTTACCCAAATCCTGCTCATTTTTGGGGATTTTCTCCAGTGGGAATTCCCACTACTGGTTTGAGCTGGGATTGGGGCTGAGATTTGGGGAGATTTGGGGGGATTGGGGCTGGGATTTGGGGGGGTTTGGGGCTGGGATTTTGGCTGGGATTTTGGCTGATCCTGAAGATTTTTCCCAGGAAATTGGTGGTGACGAAGGAGAAGGAGAAGAAGGTCGGGCTCTACACCATCTTTGTCAACCCTGCCAACACCTCCCAGTTTGCTGTGGGCGGCCGTGACCAGTTTGTGAGGTGGGGCCAAACTGGGAGCACTGGGAAAGCCAAAATCCTGGAATTTCCCGTCCCAAATCCAGCATTCCCCATCCCAAATCCAGGACTTCCCAAATCCATCCCTGCCCCTTTCTGAATCCGCCTCAGTCCCTTCCCAAATCAGGGACCAGGACCAGTTTGGGAGGTGAGGCCAAACTGGGAGCACTGGGAGAGCTCAAATCCTGGGATTTCCCATCCCAAATCCAGGGATTCCCAAATCTGCCTCTTTCCCTTCTCAAATCCCCAGTTTTCCCTTCCCAAATCTGGGACTGGGACCAGCACAGAATTCCAGGGAATTTTAGGATGGAATCTTGGACATGGGAATGTTTTTTCTGCCCCAAATCCCTAGGGAATATTAGGATGGAATTTTGGCAATGAGAGTGTCATTCCTGCCCCAAATCCCCAGGGAATTTTAGGATGGAATTTTGGCTGTGGGAACTTAATTTCTGTCCCAAATCTGGGCCTATGTTGGCACAAAAACCCCAGGGAATTTTAGGATGCAATTTTGAGCCCTGGGATCAAATTTTGGGGATAAAAAAGCTTCCCTGGAGTGGATCCAACTTTTTTTTTTTCCCCTGATTCCCGCAGGATTTATGATCAGAGGAAAATCGATGAGAACGAGAACAACGGAGTCCTGAAGAAGTTCTGCCCCCACCACCTGGTACTGGGGAAACTGGGGGCACTGGGAGGGGACTGGGAGCACTGGGAAGGGACTGGGAGCACTGGGATCACCCCAGAGCAATCCCATGGGAAGAGGCCGCTCCTTTTCCTGGAAAACCCTTCAGGAAGAGGCAGAAACAACTCCCAGAAATCTTTTTTTTTTGTTGTTTTTTAGCCCCTCAATCCCAGTTTTCTGCCTCCCTAAATCCTCATCTGGGGGTTTAACACTCAGATTTCCCAGGAAAATGGGCTGGATCTGAGGTTTTTCCCACTTTTCCCCACTTTTTCCCACTTTTCCAGGTGAACTGTGAGTCCAAAGCCAACATCACCTGCCTGGTCTACAGCCACGATGGCTCAGGTGAGTCCAGGTGGGATTTTGGGCGTTCTGGGGGGGTCCCACTCCCTCAAACCCCTTCACTTACCACCAAAAAAACCCAGTTTTCCCCAAAAAAATACCCTTTCCCCCAAAAAACACCTGTTTATCCTCAAACAAACACCTCTTCCCCCCAGAAAACTGACTTTCCCCCAAAATTCCATGTTTTCAAAAATAAAAATAATTTCCCCAAAAAAAAAACCTGTTGAGCTCCAGACTCTCCTGGTTTTCCTCATTTTCCTTCTGTTTTTTCAATTTTCCTCCCATGTTTTTCCCGTTTTCCTCCCCTTTTTTCCCATTCTCCCCATTTTTCTCCCTTTTCCCCATTTTCCCTGCTGCTTTTCCCCATTTCCCCTGTTTTTCCTTGATTTTCCCCCATTTATTCCCCATTTCCCCCATTCCCCCCCGTTTTTTTCCCAATTTCCCCCCATTTATTCCCATTTATCTGTGTTTCTTCCCATTCCCCCTGTTTATTCCCATTTCTCTGTGTTTATTCCCATCCTCCCCCCGTTTATTCCCATTATTTCCCCTTGTGTTTATCCCCAATTTCCTGGTGTTAATTCTCATTTTCCCCCCATTTATTCCTGATTTCCCCCCATTATTCCCATTTCCCCTCATGTTTATTCCCATTTCTCTGTGTTTTTCCCAATTTCCCCTCATGTTTATTCCCAGGGGGGGGGGGGGGGGGGGGGGGGGGGGGGGGGGGGGGGGGGGGGGGGGGGGGGGGGGGGGGGGGGGGGGGGGG
>JAWWEY010000395.1:0-12104 GCA_035582745.1 Loriotus luctuosus
GCGAGTGCCAAGGGGCACGCCCTGGTGGCACCGCGTGTCCCTCGGCCGTGCTGGGTGACAGCCTTGGGGACACCCTGGGGACATCCTGGGGACATCCTGGGGGACACCCTGGGGACATCCTGGGGACATCCTTGGGGACACCCTGGGGACACCCTGGGGACACCCTTGGGACATCCCTGGGGACACCCTTGGGGACACCCTTGGGACATCCTGGGGACATCCCTGGGGACACCCTTGGGGGCACCTTTGGGGACACCCTTGGGACATCCCTGGGGACACCCTTGGGACATCCCTGGGGGCACCTTTAGGGACATTCCTGGGGACCCCCTTGGGGCCAGCCGTGCGTGGGATGTGACAGGGGGGGACAGGACGGGGCCGTTCTCCCGCTCCCAGCCCAGGGTGGTGTCTGTCCCTCCTGGGCGATCTGTCCGTCCTTCCAGGCGGATCTGTCCATCCTTCCAGGGCTCTTCCCATCCTTCCCAGGAATATTCCCATCCTTCCAGGGCTCTTCCCATTCTTCCAGAGCTCTTTCCGTCTTTCCAGGGCGATTCCCATCCTTGCCGGGAATATTCCCGTCCTTCCAGGCCTCTTCTCATCTTCCCAGAGTTCTTTCCATCCTTCCCAGGAATATTCCCGTCCCCCCGGGGTTATTCCCGTCTCCCCTCCCGGTTCCTCCCTCCCCTCCCGGGCCGGCCTGAATCAGGATCGCTTCATTCGGGGCTTTATCCACTTTAGACACTCCCGGGCTAAAAATATCCCGAGGCGCGGGCGCGGCGCTGCCGGCCCGGAGCTGCTGGAGCTGCTTTGCCTTTTTTGACGGGATCGCGGCTGGGGCAGCGCCCGGGGCTCGCTCGGGTCACTGGCACTGGCACTGGCACTGGCACCGGTGGCACTCGAGCCTCGGGGACACGGCCCTGGGGACTTGGGGTCTTGTGGTGTCTGGGTGCTGGGAATTCCTGATCCTGGGAATTCCAGATCCTGGGGATTCCTGACCCTGGGGATTCCTGACCCTGGGGATTCCAGCTCCAGGGGATTCCAGTTCCTGAAGATTCCAGCTCCTGGAGTCCCAAACTCCTGGAGATCCCAGCTCCTGCACATTCCAGTTCCTGGGGGATCCAACTCTTGGGGTCCCCAAATCCCGGGGATTCCATCTCCTGGGAATTCCAGCTCCTGGCGACTCCAGCTCCTTGGGGACCCGTTGGAATGGATGAGGGGCCAGGGCTGGCACCTCTGTGGCCTTGAGGTGAGTGCTGTCCCCACACCGGGGGTGTCCCTGTCACCCCGTGCTGCCCCCTGGCACTGGAGGTGCCATCCCAGCTTGGAAAACAATGCCAGGGAAAGCCCCTCCCTGTCACCCCCCAAAGCCGGGGTGGCTTCACCATCAGCCCCTTCCCTCGGGAAGGTTGGGGACCCTTTGGGAAGGTTGGGGACCCTTTGGGAAGGTTGGGACGCCTTGGGAGGGTTGGGGACCCTTTGGGAAGGTTGGGGACCCTTTGGGAAGATCAAGAACGCTTTGGGAAGGTTGAGGACCCTCTGGGAAGGTTGAGGGCACTTTGGGAAGGTTGGGGGCACTTTGGAAAGGTTGGGGGCACTTTGGGAGAGCCAAGGACCCCTCGGGCAGTGCCAGGGGGTGCCCGTGCTGCCCTCAGGAGCTTTTCCCGCGGCGGTGGCGGATGTGGGGCGACGTTTGAGCTTTGGGTGTTGATTTTTTTTTTTAATTTCCTCTTCCAAGCCGATGAGTTTCCTCCCGCTGCGCTGACGACGGATGGGGGCCGGGCGGGGCCGGGGGGGGCAGCAGGCGGCTGCCCACGGGGCCTGGAGGGGCACAGGGAGCTGCCCACCCACCCCCGGAGCCGGTCAGTGCCGAGGGGTCTGGGATATTGGGGATTTGGGGGTTGGGGATGGGGGATTTGGGGATTTGGGATTGGGGGATTTGGGGAGCTGCCCACCCTGAACTGCCCCGAGCCCACAATGGGATGCCCTGAGCCCACCCTGAACTGCCCCGAGCCCACCCCGCCCATGCCCGTGGAACCCCCGCTGCCTCCCCCACCCCCCCCGGTCCCTCACGTCCCTCCCGTCCCCCAGGGACCCCCCCGGCCATGGAGAGACCCCCGGTGCTCGGTCCCTCCTCGCGGCAGAGGCGCCGCGCGTGGGCCCGGCAGAGCCGGGGGTGGCGCAGCCCCGAGGGCGAGCGGGACCAGGAGGAAGAGGAGGAGGAGGAAGAGGAGGAAGAGGAGCAGGAGGCGCCCGCTGTGCCCTGGGAGTCGCCAGAGCCGGATTGCGCTGTCCTGGAAGGTCAGGGTGACCCTGGGGTGCGGGGGGACCCCGGGCTGGGTCCCCTCAAGGCCTCTGTGTCCCCCCGGGCTGGGTCCCCTCAGGGCCTTTGTGTCCCCCCCAGGTGTCCCCAGACCTCAGGGCCTCTGCTGCAGGGTCCGGACGTGGCTGCGGGACCGCGGGTGAGGCGGGACCCCCCGGGGGGTCACAGCCCGCGCCCAGGGGATTTGGGGAGGGGGCGAGCCTCTGGTTTGGGGGGGGGTTGGGACAGCGATGTGTGACCCCGGGGGGGTCACACCGCCATGTCCACAGGCCTGTGGGGGGGTGGCACCTTGGGGGTCTCACGGGGGTCTGGGGTCCCTGGGGTTGGGGATGCGCCGAGGAGACCCAAAAATGAGCACAGCCCCCGCCTGACCCCTGCGTGTCCCCTGCGTGTCCCCTGCGTGTCCCTGTCCCCACCCCGCCACGCTCTGCTGTCCTGTGCCACCTCCAGTGCCCCGGGACGGGCTCGGGGCTCGGGTCAGGGTCGGGGTCGGGGGCCGTGACCGGGGCCGTGACCGGGGCCGTGACCGGGGCCGTGCTCTGGCCAGGTCGGCACCGCTGAACGAGCCGGGATCGCCGGGACCCCGCGGTACGTCAGCGCTGTCCCCTCGCTGTCCCCAAGGGCCGCAGGACGGTGGCCCGGGGGGTCCCCGCGGTGTCGCAGAGCGTCCCCTCCCTGTCCCGCAGGGTGCGGCAGCGGCGGGACGAGCCCGGAGGACGAGCCGGGCCTGGCAGCTGAAGGTACCGGCCGGTCCCGGGGTCCCCGCGGTGTCACCGCCACCCCCGAGGGGACACGGGGCTGGGGACAGCCACCAGCAGCTCCTCCAGGAGGGCTCGGGTGTGGCGGGGCTGTCCCCAAGCTCTGCGTCCCCCCGGGGGCTGTGACAAGAGCGGGACGTGTCCCCAAAGCGGCCGAGTCACCCCCTGCTGTCCCCCCGCTCCTTTTTCCAGCTCTGCTGCTCCCGGGGAGCCCCCAGGCCGCGGGCAGGTGAGATTTGGGGTCCGGGGGGGCTGGGGGAGCGGGGGACACTGTCCCCGTGTGTCCTGCTGGCACTGTCCCCTCCCCGTGTAGGAGTCAGTGGGAGCGGCGGGACAAGCCTGGGGACAGCGCGGCCTCCAGTGTCCCCTCCAGTGTCCCCTCCGGTGTCCCCAGCAGCTCCAGGTAGGGTCGGGGCTCTCGGGGGATCGGTGTCCCGCCGGTGTCCCCTGGCGGGGGATCGGTGCCACCCCGGTGTCCCCTCGCGGGGCTGAGGCGGCGCTGTCCCCTGTCGCAGCCTGGCCGCGGTGCTGGCCTGGTGGCACTCGGACGCCGAGGAGATCCTGCACAGCCTCGGCTTCGCGGGCGGCGACCCCGGGGGGGCGTCGCGGGTCCCCCCCCGCTTCTTCTCGGGCCCGTCCCGCGCCAGCGGCATCGACCTCGGGCTCTTCCTGCGGGCCCAGGCGCGGCGCCTGCAGCTGGAGGATCCCTGCCTGCTGCTGGCTGGTGCGTGCCGCGCTGTCCCCGCTGTCCCCGCTGTCCCCTCCCCGCCAGCGGCCCTCTGGGGCGGGTGGGGAACGCTCGCGTGCCTCAGTTTCCCCGGGCGGTAATTGGGGGATCACCCCGAGCTGTGGGTTGGGACGCCCTAACTGCTCCTATGGGCGGTGGGAGATGGCTGCCGTGCCTCAGTTTCCCCAGGTGGGAGCTGGGCGGGCCCTCCCAGTCCCCCCCCACCCCACGCCCCTCCGAGCCCCCTGACCCCCCGATGTCGCCCCCAGGTCGCTTCCAGCAGGCCCAGGCCCTGGCTGCCACCGCCGACGCTTTCTTCTGCCTCTACTCGCACGTGTCGCGGACCCCCCTGCAGCGCCTGGCCCCGCCCCGGCCCTGTCGCGACATCCCCGACAGCGCCGGGCGGCGCCTGAAGCGCGCGGTGTCCTCGCTGTGCCTCTACCCGGGGGGGGGACACGGCGGCGACACCCCCCGGGGGGCGACCCCCGGCCCGGGGGGGACCCCCGAGGGCTGGCGGGGGGACGGCGGCACGGACCCGGTGTCCCCGAGGCCACCCCGTGCGGGGACACCTTGGGGACACCCCGAGCGCTGCTGTCCCCACGGCCGGGGGCTCTGGGGGGCTCCGTGCCCGGCGGGAGCAGCGCGAGGGGACACAGGGGACCCGCGGGGCGACGTCACCGGCAGGGTGGCGCTCAGCCCCCAGCGACCCCCGGGGCTGCGACCCCTGGGCCAGCCGGGCCTCGGCTCTCGGTGCCACCCGGGGGACACCGCGAGGGCCGGGGGACACCGCGCGGGGCTGCGGGGGCGTCCCCTGGGGCTGCAGACCCCCGAGCCCCCCGAGCGCCGAGGAGCGGCGGAGTCCTTCGAGCTGGAGGAGGTGAGGAGGAGGAGGAGGAGGAGGAGGAGGGGGAGGAAGGGCCGGCCCGGCTGGCGCGGGGAAGGAGCTGGAGCGGGAAATGTCCCCGGAGCCTCGCAGGCTTTTAAGGTTTAAATGATTCAGAGCTCGGGCGGAGCCGGGCGCGGGGGGAGCCGGGGGGGACAGCGGGGTCACCTCCCCCCCCCCGCGGGCACAGGCACGCACGGGCCGGGCCGGGTCACGCGTGGGGACACGAGGGACGCGCCCAGGCCCAGGGGCCGCGCCTTTGTCACGGCAGCGGTGACAGCTGAGCCCCGCAGCCGCCCCCGCAGGTGCCGAGCGAGGAGGATGACGATGATGACGATGATGACGATGATGACGATGATGATGATGATGCCCCCGAGGAAGCCGCCCGGTCACCCCATGACTTTATCAGGAGCCGAAGGAGTGAGTTGGGGTCTTCCCCACCCTCCTTAGGGGGGGCACGGGCTGCCCGGTGCCACCGTGTCCCCGCCATGTCACCCATTTGTCCCCACCGTGTCCCCGCCGTGTCCCTGCCATGTTCCCCCCGTGTCCCTACCGTGTCCCTCCTGAGTGTCCCCCGTGTCCCTCCCGTGTCCCCACCGTGTCCCCCCGTGTCCCCGCCGTGTCCCCACCGTGTCCCCGCAGGCTCCCTGCTCCACAGGCGCTCGGACAGCAGCGGCTTCGCGGAGGAGCCGCTCCCAGCCCCGACTGCCTGACCTGAGGTCGCCTCAGGAGGACGCGTGGCCTCGGCCGGCTGTCCCACGGACGTTTTGGACACGCGTGTGACACGTGTGACACGTGTGCGGTGTGCGTGTGTGGCTGCACGTGTGGCTGTTTGGCACAGGAAAACCTCCGGATCCGGCATTTTGCCCCATTTTTTGTCCCTCCCTCGTCCCCCAGCCCCGTGGCTCGGACCCTGCAGCGGGGACGTGTCCCCAACCCTCGAGGACGTGTCCCCAACCCTTGGGGATGTGTCCCCAACCCCCGGGGATGTGTCCCCAACCCCCGGGGATGTGTCCCCAGCTCTCGGGGACGTGTCCCCAGCCCTCGGGGATGTGTCCCCAACCCTTGGGGATGTGTCCCCAACCCCCGGGGATGTGTTCCCAACCCTTGGGGACGTGTCCCCAACCCTCGGGGATGTGTCCCCAACCCCCGGGGATGTGTCCCCAGCCCTCGGGGATCTGTCCCCAGCCCTGGGGGACGTCACTTGCACTTTGGTTGGTTACACTAGAGAGGGGAGGGGACACAATAAAGTCCCCCAAGGGATGGCGGTGGCTGTGTCCGTGCTGGGGGAGTGGGATCATCCCTGCCCGGGGACAGCTCCAGTGTCACCCCAGGAGCCACCACGGTCCCTTTGGCACTGGGCTGTCGCTGTCCCCGTCCTGGCCGCCCCCCAGGACCCTCGGTGTGCCAGGGCGGCCCCGGCCGCAGCTCCTGGGAAAGGGAAATCGCGGAGGATCAACAGCCCCGGGGCTTCCCCATGGAGAGAGGCCAGGCCGGGATCATCCGGGATTATCCCCGCGGCCCCTCCGGCACCGGCACCGGGGCCGCATCCCAAATCCCGGGGGGAGGGTCCCATCCCAAATCCCGGGGGGAGGGTCCCATCCCACTGGGGTTGAACCCCAAATCCCGGGTGGACAGTCCTGTCCCACCGGGGCTGCCCCGGGATGGACCCGGCTGCACTGGGATTCACTCAGGACAGTGTGGGACCCCAACCCAAGGTGTGGCCGGGACCCCCCGGTGCCAGCCCCATCCCGGTTCCCATTCCCTGCCCTGGCTCTGCCCAACCCTGACTCGGCTCAGAAATAAACCCGGGATTGTCTGGGAGAGCCTGCAGGGCCTGTGGGCACCTCTGGGAGAACCTCTGTGGGCAGAGCTGGGCTCAGGGACCATCTCTGGTGGATGTCACCAACCCCTGGGTGCCACCAACCCCTGGGGGTGCCACCAACTCCTGGCAGATGTCACCAACCCTTGGCAGATGTCACCAACCCCTGGCAGATGTCACCAACCCCTGGGGAGGTCACCCACCCATGGTGGATGTCACCAACCCCTGAGGATGTCACCCATCCATGGTGGATGTCACCAACCCCTGGGACACCCAGGGCTGGTCCCATCCCACCCAGAACCAGGCTGGGACAAGGATGGGGTTGGGGACACGCTGGGACATCTTCCTGCAGCCCTCCATGGAGAGATCAGCAGATCCAGCACATTTCATGGACACCTTGGAGCCCGTGGTGCTTCCCAGGAGGGTTTTAGGGGGATTTTGGTGCCATTTAGGATTAATTAATCCGCTGGGATGGGGAAGTTCTGGCTGCTGGAGCAGCACAAAGAGGCTCCTCTTGCCGTGAGGGCGTTTGGGGATTAACTCCAGGATTCCAATTCCCTGCTGGGGGCTCTGGCTCTGCCTCCCGGATCTGGCTGCCCCAAATCCCTGCCCGGGGCACGGCTGGGCTCTCCTCACCCTCCTGTTCCCACCGGGAATGAACGGGGCTCTCTGAGCCACCAGGAACCGGCAGGAAGGTGGCACAAATCCTCCCTCGGGCGCTGGGATGATGGAAACCACCCAGGATTCATCCCCCGGCTCGGCAGCCGAGAGGAAGGATGCGGCCAAGCCGTGGGAGCCGCTTCCCACGGGGAGCAGGAGCTGCTGGGGGGGCAGGGAAGGAGTGGGGGGAGCTGCCAGCAGGGCCCCGTGTCCTACATTCGGGGCTGCCTTTGGTGCGGGCTGCTCTCTGTTCCCACTGGCGCCACGTCCAGCCCCATCCAGCCCCAATTCTGTCCCCACGGGCACCACGTCCTTCCATCCCCACGGGCACCACGTCCTGCCCCATCCCTGTCCACAGCCAGCCCCAATTCCATCCCCACTGGTGCCACATCCAGCCCCATCCAGCCCCAATTCCGTCCCCACGGGCACCACGTCCTGCCCCATCCCTGTCCACAGCCATCCCGAATTCCATCTCCAATTCCATCCCCTCTCCACCCCCAATTCCGTCCCCACGGACACCGCGTCCTGCCCCATCCCCATGGGCACCACGTCCTGCCCCATCCTTATCCACATCCAGCTCCTCTCCATCCCCAATTCCGTCCCCATGGGCACCACGTCCTTCCATCCCCATGGGCACCACGTCCTACCCCATCCCTGTCCACAGCCATCCCCAATTCCATCCCCAATTCCATCCCCATGGGTACCATGTCCTGCCCCATCCCTATCCACAGCCAGCCCCAATTCCAACCCCATTCACACCCAGCCCCATCCATCCCCATCCCTATTCCACATCCATCCCCAGCTCCATCCCCGTTCCTACCCACAGCCAGCCCCAATTCCATCCCCATCCTCATTCATCCCAAATTCCATCCCCAATCCCATCCCTATCCGCAGCCATCCGGGGGGGCTGCGGGGCTAATCCGGGCTAATCCCGCCCTGGCACGGGCACCTGCCCACACCTGGAAAATCCCCACGTGCCCGAGCCCTGCCCCAACCCCTTCATAAGGGACAGAGCCCGCGCTCCCGGCTCATCCCCGGTTCTCCCGGCCGTGATCCCGTCCGTGCCCGGAATGGCCGCGATGCTGAAGCTCTGGGCAGCGCTGCTGCTGGCCGGGCTCGCCGGCAGCCTGGCCACTGCCCGTGAGCCGGGGACACGGGGTGGCAGCGGGGTGGCACTGCGGGTGGCACTGCGGGTGGCACTGCGGGTGGCACTGCGGGTGGCATCGTGGTGGTGTTGGGGTGGCACTGGGAGGGTTCTGGTGGGTGCGGGAGGGAGGTCAGGGTGCCCGAGGTGTCCCCAAACAGGGCAGGGGTCCCGGGGCTCCCGACCCCCGCCCAGGTGGGCGATGCCACCTCTCCCGTTCCTCCCGCAGGCCCCGTGGAGGAGCCGGCTTCAGACGGGCTGCTGGCGGAGCTCGGCAGACTGCTGGACCCCCATGTGGGACAGCATGGGCTGCTGGACCCCGAGGAGGAACCCCAGGAGCTGAGGGCCAGGCTGCGGGACCCCGAGGAGGAACCCGAGGAGAAACCCCAGGAACTGCTGGGGCTGCTGGACCCCACTGAGGAACCCGAGGAGGAACCCCTGGAGCTGCGGGCCAGGCTGCGGGACCCCGAGGAGGAACCCCAGGAGCTGCTGGACCCCACTGAGGAACCCGAGGAGGAACCCCATGAACTGCTGGGGCTGCTGGACTCCACTGAGGAACCCCATGAGCTGCTGGACCCCGATGAGGAACCCGATGAGAAACCCCAGGAGGTGGAGGAGCTTGAGGTGATCACGGTAGAGCCCGTGGAACCCGAGGAGAGCCCCGAGGAGTCTGAGGATCCGGAAGAGCACCCCGAAGAATCCGAGGAACCCGATGCAAGCCCAGAGGAGTCTGAGGATCCTGAAGAGAGCCCGGAAGAGTCTGAGGAACCCAAGGAGAGACCTGAGGAGTCTGAGGAACCCAAGGAGAGACCTGAGGAGTCTGAGGAACCCGAAGAGAGTCCGGAGGAGTCTGAGGATCCTGAGGAGAGCTCTGAAGAGTCTGAGGAATCTGGAGAGAGTCCTGAAGAGTCAGAAGATCCCAAAGAGAGCCCAGAGGAATCTGAGGAACCTCAAGCAAGACCAGCGGAGTCTGAGGAACCTGAGGAGAGCCCTGAGGAGTCTGAAGATCCTGAAGAGAGCCCTGAGGAGTCCGAGGATCTCGAAGAGAGCCCCGAAGAATCCGAGGAACCCGAAGCAAGCTCTGAAGAGTCTGAGGAATCCGAAGAGAGCTCGGAGGAGTCTGAGGAATCCAAAGAGAGCTCGGAGGAGTCTGAGGAATCCAAAGAGAGCTCGGAGGAGTCTGAGGAATCTGAAGAGAGCTCGGAGGAGTCTGAGGAATCCGAAGAGAGCTCGGAGGAGTCTGAGGATCCCAAAGAGAGCTCGGAGGAGTCTGAGGAATCCGGAGAGAGCCCGGAGGAATCAGAGGATCCCGAAGAGAGCCCTGAAGAATCCGAGGAACCCGAAGAGGGCTCTGAGGATGGGCAGGAGATCGACGTGGATGCCCTGGTGGAACTGGCAACCAAACTGGCAGGTTTGTAAGCCCTCAAAACCCCCCGAACCCCCCAGTGAAGGGCAGATCTGGTTTGGGACCCCAGGGAAGGGCAGATCTTCGGGTTCTGTCTCTGTTCCAAGGCGGGGTTGGTGCTGCCGGGTCAGTTCGTTCCCGAGGGCTGGGAACGACCCCAAATCCCTGTCCTGGCTCCGAGGGGGAGGGAACGGGCGGGTCAGACCCCCCCAGGCACAGACGGAGCTGGCACAGGGGACAGCGGCACTGCTGGGGTGTCACACGGGGGTCAAGACTGCTGAGCACTCTGGGTGGGTTGGGGACCCCGAGGAGGGGGCGAGGAGCCCCTCGGGGTGCTGGAGACACCCAGTTTTGCCCCCGCAGGGGCGCAGGGAGCCGAGAAGAACGACGGGGCCCTGTCTCATCTCGCGGACGCGCTTAACCGGCTGGTGAAACGTCTGAGCAGCGTCATCTTCGGGTGCGCACGGGGGCTCGGGCAGCTGCCCCGAGGTCAGCGCCCCACAGCGGCCCCCGGCCCCTCCCCGCGCCTGGGGGGGTGGGGGTGGCTGGGGGGTCCCAAGGTGGGTGGGGGGCGCTGGGCTGCTCTGCTGTTTCTCTTTTCCAGCTCTGCTGTTTTCTCTTTTCCAGGTGAGCCGTGAGCGCCGCGAGCACCGCGAGCACCGCGAGCGCTCCCCCGGGCCCGGGGACAGACTCCGCTGCCCCCGCCGAGCTCCCGGCTCGTCCCGAGGCTTTCCCCGCTCCGGGCGCCCCCTCCCCGCCCCGCACATCCCAAATAAAGCCGATTGCAAACGCAGCCCCTCGTGTCCTGCTGGTTCTGCCGGGGGTGGGGGGAATGGGGCTGGGGGCTCTCCTGGGGTCCAGCGCAGTGAACCGAGGACCCCCCACCCCATCCCGGTGCCCCTTTTGGGGTCTTCAGCCGTGCCCTCCATCCTCATCCAGCCCGGACACCCTGCAGGGATGGGGGACCCCTCCAGCTGTGCGCAGCTGTGCCTCTGGGGCCGGCAAACCCCAGAGCTGCAGACCCCAACCCTCAGAGCCTCCACATCCATCCCCTCTCCATCCCTGTTCCTATCCACATCCAGCCCCAATTCCACCCCCAGTTCCATCCCCATCCACATTCATCCCCACATCCATCCCCAATCCTATCCACATTCATCCCCAATTCCATCCTCAATTCCATCCCAAATTCCACCCCCAATCCCATCCCCATCCATGTCCAGCCCCTCTCCATCCCTAATCCCATCCCTGATCCCATCCCCAATCCCATGCCCAATCCCATCCTCAATCCCATCCCTGATCCCATCCCCGATCCCATCCCCATCCCCATTCCCACCCCACACCCGCCCTGCAGGACCCGGAGCCTCTCCCGGGACCCATCCCCGAATCCCCCATCCCTCAGAGCTGCCATCAATCAATCAATCAATCAATCATTCCCTAAAACTCCGCCTAAGCCTTTCCCGAGCCGGGCTCAGCTGAGCGCGTCCCGCTGGGAGCGGGGCCGACCTCGCTCGGCTGCTCCTGCCCTGGAGCCCGGCACGGGAATTGTTCTGCAGCAGCTCCGGGCATGATTCATCCTCATTTCCCGCGGGGCACGGCTCTGCCCGCCGTGTCCTGGCACGGACCCAGGCCGTGGTCACTCTGTCCTGGCCTGTGGCCAGACTGTGGTCACTCCCTGTTCTGGCCCTGTCCAGCCCGTGGTCATTCCATGTCCTCACTGTGTCCAGTCTGTGGTCACTCTGTGTCCTGGCATGGACCCAGCCCATGGTCACTGTGTCCTGGCCATGTCCAGACTGTGGTCACTCTGTGTGCCCGTGGTCATTCCATGTTCTTGCTGTGTCCAGTCCATGGTCACTCTGTGTCCTTGCTGTGTCCAGCCCATGTCCAGCCCATGGTCACTCCCTGTCCTGGCCAGTGTCCAGCCTGTGGTCACTCCATGTTCTAGTTGTATGTTCTCCATGTCCCACATCCCCTCTGTCCCTCCATCCCATGTCCCCAAATGTCCCCCAAATGTCCCCTCCTGTCCTTTTCCCATCAGGTGCCTGAAAACCCAGTGCTGGAGCGTGGGAGGGTGTGTGGGGTCACCAGGGGTGCCCTGGGACACTCTGGGACACTCTGGGATGCTCTAGGGTGCCCTGGGACACTCTGAGGTGCCCTGGGACACTCTGGGATGCTCTGTGATGCTCTGGCGTGCACTGGGACGCTCTGCAGTGGGACCCACGGAGCTCTGGGGGGATCAGGAACTGCCCCGGGCTGGGGCTGGGCTGGTCCGGGGGGGCTGCGGGGCTAATCCGGGCTAATCCCGCCCTGGCATGGGCACCTGCCCACACCTGGAAAATCCCCACGTGCCCGAGCCCTGCCCCAACCCCTTCATAAGGGACAGAGCCCGCG
>JAWWEY010000396.1:0-12073 GCA_035582745.1 Loriotus luctuosus
GACCTGTGACTACCCCAGTGTCCCCCCATGTCCGCAATCCAAATCCCGCAGTCCCGTGTCCCCCCAAGTAGTCCCCCCAGAGTCCCCCCACTACAATACCAAAATCAGCTGGAGTGAACTCCCTGATGGAACCGGAGATAGCAGAAAGCTGGAATTCTTTCTCAGCTCAGACTCGCAGCAGATCTCTCCTGGTCCGGCACATCAGGGGGAACTTTGCCATGGAGTATTTATCCACCATAATTATAAATATTCATTAAAATGTGTCACTTACCTAATACAGAAACTGTACTTTTCCCGTAAATCATTTGCATTGATCCACCTCCGCCTACATGTCTATTTATTGTCCTGGAGAGTCATAAAAATGGGGCTTTTGGGGGTCATTTTTTCCAAATACTTTTGATACCAAAGGGACTTTTCCTGGAACAATTTCTTTGCACAGGTGCTGTTGTTTCCTGTTACAGAACTTGCCAAAACCCAACTGCAGTTCCCATTATCTGTTTCTCAATGGGTTCTAGCCGTGTTTTTCATCTTTTGTGCACACCTGTCCATCCTTTTATCATTTCTGCCAGTTTGTCTTCAGGCTCTGTCCAGCACCTTCAGGGGAAGGGAAAATTTCCATTCTCTCTGGTATTTGTCACTTTGTGACAGAAATGCTCCAGTCCTGTCATCCTCCATGCTACCCTCCAGGATCTCCTGGTCTTTCCTGTCCTGAGCAGCCTAGAATAGGAAAGAGCACCAAGCAGAGCTGGCCATGGCACTGGGAAGAGCTGGACATAGTACTGGCCTGAACTGGACATGGCACTGGGCAGAGCTGGACACAGCACTGGGCAGAGGTGAGCACAGCCCAGAGCAGAGCTGGACATGGCACTGGGCAGAGGTTGACACAGCCCAGAGCAGACCTGGAAATGGCTCTGAACCAAGTTGGGCACAGCATTCCTGATGTGCCTCGCAGGGAGAGGGGCACGATCACTCCCTGACTTCCTGGCCTCGCTCCTCTGAGTGCCCGCCAGATCACTCCTGGCCACAGGCCACATGACCAGCTCCACTGATCACCCAGCAGCACCCCCAGGTCATTCCCCAGAGCTGCTCCAGCAGGTCCCCACCAGCCAGGCAGGGCACTGGTGCTAAACTGGGCTAAAACCAGCCTGAATCCTCAATCCGGAATTGACAACTGAGGGTAAATCACCAGAGCTGGGCCTGGCCATCCATCACCTGACTCTGGCAATGCCCAGTCCCCTCTCAGACAGAGATTCCTCTCCCCTATTCATATTTGGGATGAAATGCATGTGAGGTTCCTCCTTTGGGAAGGGAATGCTCCCCAACAGTCCTCCTCAAAGTTGAGAGAAAGAGACGTTCCCACAAGTGTTGGTATCAGGAGTGACATTGAGTCCGGCTTAGGAATTGTCACTTTCTGGTGACTCTGTCAGAATTACTTCATGGAATCATTTTGGTTGAATTATTTAATGGATTTTTTTTTGATAGAATCATGTAATAGATTTGATTTGACAGAATAGTTTAATAAAATGTGAATTGACCAAACCGGACCTTCTGGCCACACCGTGCCTGGAACCAGACATCATGCACACCCTGGAACACGTGGTGACACTGCCCATTCTGAGCCTGCCTCAGTGTCACCCGGGCCTAGGTCAGCAGGAAATGCAGCGTTTTGAAGTGGAAGTTGTTCTGGTATTCTTGGCAGGAGCGCCCGGTTGCATGCACGGCCACATTGAGGTCCTTGTAAATGTCCTTTGTTGTGTAGGGCATGAGAGCCACGGCCTGGGCTGGGGATGCCAGAGCGGACACAGGAGAGCCCTGATTTGCCAATCAGTCTCAGCCTTCACGCACGTCTGGGTAAAAAGAGGATTCATCTGGAAATCAAAGTGGCTGAGGGCCAGAAACATCGTGGTGATAACAGGGCCACGGCCCTGGTACTGGTCATCAAAAGAGTTCTGTGCCATGTCCAGAGGCACCACCTTGATGGCTGCAGTGGTCACAGTCATTGCCAGCAGTGCCAGGGTCTGAGCCAGGAGGACCATGGCCAGCAGGTTACTGGGAGCAGTGTGGGACACTGGGGGACAAAGTGGGACACACACTGAGGGGACACTGAGGACACATGGGGGTAAATGGGAATTGTTCCTCCAGGAGGGGCTAGGCATGGACCCCGAGCTCCAACCATATGAACTTTAGAACAGTGGTCATTTATCCTCATTTCCTAGGAGGCCTTGGACATTATCCTTTTGTTCTCCTATGTGGTGAGCCTCTTTGTCAGTGACACAATTGCCTTTGGCAAGTTTTTCTTGATTGTGATCTGTACTCCATATATTTTATCCTGTATTTAGCAGATTACCACTAATAGTCTTAATAAGATAATAGCCTTACAGGTGGGAACTGCTTTAACCTGTATGCATAACATAAAATTAAAAAGAGGGAGATGTGGAAGACCAGACCACTACAGAAGCTCAACTGGGAAGCACAGGAGGCCTTGTGGCCCTGGTAGAGTGAAGACCATGAGAGAGAAAAACTCAATAAAGAACAGAAGTGACAGTATCATGCCTGGTCACTCTGACACTCTGATGCTGACCACTCTGACCAAAGAAGAGATGACAGGGATGTTGCTGGTGAAAGAGATAACAAGGACATTACTAGTGAAAGAAGGATAATTGAGAGGATTGTGTTTCTAAGTGGACTGGGGCAAAGGAGTCTAAGTAGAAAATTTCGTACAAACATAGTGAGCTATAAATCCCGGTAAACTGGTGTAATAAATGGCTTTGCTTTCCTGGCATTGCAGAGTCCATGTCTCTCAATCCCCACACACCAGCGGCCCAGTCCCAATTCCAATCCTGTGTTTACACTTCCAGTGTCCCCCTGGTGCTCCCCACGATCTCATTTCTACTCCCAGTCCTTTGTAGACCTCTTGTGACCCCAAGTCACTCAGGAACCTCACCCAAATTCCTAAAACCACTCCCTCACCCCCACCAGCGATCCGCCTCACCCCAGACCCCAGTCCCACTCCCAGTCCTGTTACCCATTCATCTCAGCCCAGGACCCCAAACCAAATTCAGGCAACAACCCCTGACACTGCAATGTCAGCCTGGAGCCCTCCATGCACCCACTCTACAATCCCAGTCCCATGTCCCTCCACAAGTGTCCCCTGGAGTTCCCCCAGACGCCAATATTAAAATCGGCCAGAGTGAACCCCCTGATGGAACTGGAGGTTGCAGAAAGATGAAATTTTTATCAGCTTGGACTCACAGCACATCTCTCCTGGTCCTACGCATCAGGGGGGACCTTTTTGAACAGAATCTATTAATCCTAATAATACATACTCATCAAAATGGGCTTCTTACCTGATACAAAACCAGCATCTTTCCCGTAAATAATTGGCATGGCTCTGCCTCTTTTGGGAAATAATTTTTATTGTGCTGGAGGGTCATAAAAATGGGGTATCAGGATGTGGGTTTCACTAAGTGCCCCAATATCTCAGATGACCTTGCCTCAAACTTTCACTTTTGCAGTGACTGCTCCTTCTGTGTTACAGAATTTGCCAAAAACCCCTCACTGGAGTTCCCTTTATCTCTTTCTCCACAAGTTCCAGCAAGCTTTGCTCTTCTGTGTGCACACTTTTACATCCTTTTATTGTTTTTTGCTAGTTCTTCTTAAAGCCCTTTCCCACATCTTCAGGAGAACTCAAACTCTCTATTCTCTCTCTTATTGCTCACCCCCCATGACCCCAGTCCCACAGTCCTATGTCCCCCCAGTTCCCCCCAGTCCCACTCCCCACTGCTCACTGAGTTGCTGCCACTACTCAGATACCACTTGGGGCCCACTATCAGGTGACATCACTGTAGCACCTTGAGCCTGGGGATGATCTCTTGGGGGAGTACCTCGGTGACTTCCCTGGCCTTGTTGGTGCGGCAAGAGGAGTTCTGGAGGCCCCAAAAAAGGGATCCAGCAACACCAGGAGACACCTGACCCTATGTTGCAGTGCTAGCTCAAAAAATCCATTTGCAGTACTCTCCAGAGTGTTTCCTCTTTCAGTGATGCCTGGAGGTGATGGGTTTGAATTCAAAGGGCTTTTTTGAAAACATATTGAGCATTGCTTTGTAACAGATTTGACAGTCTTGTCCTACAGACACTGAGGATCTGAGGCCACAGACCTGTCCCCATCTCATTGATTCCCCAGAGCTTTGGTGTTGCTTTTCTCCTTTACAAATTGCAGCATCAGCTGGGGAGAGCCTGACCTGGTTATTGGGAGTTACCTCTCACTCACCCACCCAGCCACCCTCTTTATTGTGGGCTTTTAGATAAGCAGCCAATTTTCAATCTGCCCAACTCTATCCAGGCCTCACCTCTGGCAGTGAAATTCCATTCTCAGGAATTAACACCAGGATGCTTTGTTGTGTATACACTTTGTGCAGCTTTGCAAATCTATTTCCCACATGGATTTGTCAATCCCCAAGCTGGTGTGCCCTGGACTGTAGTGTGGCCCCTTCTTTGGGCAGCTGGGTGGTATCAAGGAGGGCCAATAATTCTTGTTTATATTTAATTGGAGTTTCCTGTGCTGTTAATTGACTTCTTTCTTTGCATAGGGCTCCATGGGCATGAGCAGTGCTCAAAGTAGATTTCAAGTGAGTTCCTACGTTTGCATGGGACTGTGGGAGTGGGACTGGGGATCTGGGCTTGAGTAACAAGAGAGAGAAAGACAATTTCAGATCCCTCAATAGTGCTGGATAGAGCTTATAGATGAATGGGCAAAACCATGGAAAGGCAGTAGAAGTGTGGATATGCAGGCTGAACATGGATGAAATCCATGGAGAAACAGATAAAGGGAACTCCAGGAAGGTTTTTTGCGAGGTCTGGACAAAAGAAGGAGCAGTGCCTGCAAAAAGCAGAAGTTGCAGGAAAGGTTATCTGGCATATTGGGGCAATCAGTAAAAACGACACCCAGAAACCCCTTTGGGTGACCATCCAGTACCATAAAAGGACTTCCAGAAAGGGGCAGAAGCATGCAAATTATTTCCAGAGAAAGTGATGTATATGTATTAGCTAAGAAGCCCCTTCTAATGAATATTTATGATGGTGGTGGATAAATACCCCATGGCAAAGTCCCCCCTGAGCTGCAGGACCAGGAGAGATCTGCTGTGAGTCTGAGCTGATCAAGAATTCCGGCTTTCTGATATCTCCAGTCCCATCAGGGAGTTCACTCCGGCTGATTTCGGTATCAGGGGCTGGGGGACACTGGGGACACTTGTGGGAGGGACATGGGATGGGGATTGTGGAGTGGGGCCATGGGGGGCTCCAGCAGGACATTGTGGGGGGCAAGGGATGAACCCTGGATTTGGGTTGGAGTCCTGGGGTGACATGAAATGGGTAATGGGACTGGGAGCAGGTTTTGGGTCTGGGAGAGGGATTTGGGGTACACTGGGGCAGTGAGGGTGTGGCTTTTGCAATTTGGGTGAAGTCCCTGAAGGACCCTGTTTCACAAGTGGTCTAAAGAGCTGTGGGAACAGGAGTCAGGTCCTGGGGAGCTGTGGGGGGAACAATGGAAGGGTAAACACAAGACTGGGTTTGGGATGAGGGGCTGGTGGGGCACTGAGGGGACACGGGATGTCAGGGATTGTTCCCAGGTTTTGGGCTGGAGTGACACTACTGGGGGAACTATGGCAGGACTGGAAGTAGGGTTGTGGCACTGGCGGGCACAGAGCAACACTGGAGGGCACAAAGAAGTGGGGTCCAGGGGGGCACTGCTGCAGGGACAGAGAGAGACCACAGAATTTGATATAACTTCCTTTGGCTCTAGGAGGACACTAAGGGTTGAGGACATGGGACCAGGGGAGTGGGATTGTTGTCCGGGGGGTCTGAGGGGAGTCCAGGAATGACCCCAGGATTTGGAATCAGCACGTGTCCAGGGGGCTTCAAGCCGAAACTGCCCCCTCGCTGCACAGCTGCCCTCAGTTCTCCTCCTCAGCCCCTCACAGAGGAACCCTTCCCATGTACCCCCGTGTACCCTAATTGTCCCATCACTGTGTCCCTCTTTGTCCCCCAGTGTCCCACACTGCTCGTGGTGGCCTCTCTCCGCCATGGCCCTCCTGGCTCACACCCTGGCACTGCTGGTAATGACCGTGGCCACCGTGGCCCTCAAGGTGGTGCCCCTGGACATGGCACGGGATTCCTTTGATGACCAGTACCGGGGCTGTGGCCACACCATGAACACAAAGTTGCCATCCCTCTACAACTCTGAGTACCAGAAAAATCCTCACTTCGCCTGGGGCTGGTATCATGCAGATGCTGAGTGGCGCAAGCGGGGCTCTCCTGTGTCCCCTCTGGCATCCCAGTGGCAGGCCATCGCTCTCATGGCCTACACCTCGCAGCACGTGTACAGGGACTTCAATGCAGCCGTGCGCACGGCTGGGCGGTCCCGCCAGGAATACCGGAACAATTTCCACTTCAAAACGCTGCATTTCCTGCTGACCCAGGCACTGGTGACACTGAGGCATGCCCAGAACGGGCAGTGTCACCACGTGTTCCGGGGTGTGCGTGACATTCGTTTCCAGGCACGGCGTGGCCAGAGGGTCCGGTTTGGTCAATTCACATCAACGTCACCGCGTAAAGAGACTGCTCTGCACTTCGGGAAAGACACCATATTTGAGGTTCACACGTGCCATGGTGCAGACATCCGGCAGTTCTCCATGTATCCCACGGAAGAAGAGGTGCTGATCCCACCCTTCGAGACCTTCAAGGTCACCAAAGTCACCTGGGATGGGAAGAGGACATGGATCAGTCTCCGATCTGCTGGGACCTACAGCAAATACAACTGCGAGTTGCACTGAGGTGACAGCTCAGGGGACAGCCTGGGGCAATGGGGATACCCACTGTGGCCCTGGGGACACCCATGATAAGGCACAGGGGACAATGAAACTCACTGGGTGTGGGGGACAGGGACATTCACTGTGTGTGTGGGGAGAAGGACACCCAGGGCTGGTGACATCAAATTTGGGGACATTCATTGTTGGCATGAGGGCAAGAACATCCATGACAGGGCACAGGGATGGGGATTCCCACTTCTGGGAGGGGACAGGGACAGGAACACCCCTGCCAGGGGAGGGCAGAGACTGGGCCCTGCCTGTACCGAACCTGTCCCTCCCCGCAAAAACAGTGCTGTTGAGATGGGCCCCATGTGCTGGACATAGGTGGGCCATGACCCACCATGGCACTCCCTGAACCCCTATCACCCCTTTTCAAGCCCCATGGCACCCCTTGACTCCCCCTGACCCCTGTCATCCCTAAGCCTACAATGACCCCGCTGACCTATCTAGCCCCTCTACCCCTGTGCCCCCCCCACCCACTCATGACATCCTGTCACCTGTCACCTCATGGCCCCCATCTCTCCTGCCACCCCTAACCCCCCTTTTTGGCCTTTCCCGACCCCTCACTCTCCATATGATCTCCCATTATACCCCTCTTTGTCCCCCAGGTGGGAGCCTCCCCAGGCATCCTTGCACCTCCAGGGATTTCTCGTGGCCACCACAGCCCTGGCTGGAGCCATCAGGATCCTCTGAGCTCTAGGTCACCAAGGTCACCGAGGTCGCTGTGGTCACTGTAGCATTCGTGGCCACCATGACCACCAAAACTCCCTCAGCCACAAGGCTGCCACAGCCACTGTGACCAGCGTGGCCACCAAAGTCATTGTGCAAACAATTCTATTAAACTATTCTATCATAATCATTCCATTAAAGAATTCTGAAAAAACCAGCAAAAAGTGACAATTCCTAAGCAGTGCTCGATGTCAATCCACACACCAACATTCGTGGGAACGTCTCTTTCTCTCAACCTCCAGGAGGATCCTCTGGGAGCATCCACTTCTTAAAGGAGGAACCTCACACACATTTCATTCCAAGCAGGAATAGGGGAGGGGAATCTGTCTGAAAGGGGTCTGGACATTCCCAGGGTCAGCAGATGAATGGCCAGGCCAGGCTCTGGTGCTTCACCCTCAGTTGTCAATTTGAGGTTGGTGATTTGGGCTGGTTTAGGCCCAATTCAGCAGCAAAATCAGCAGCAGGCCCCTCTCAATGCAGCCCCGATGGCCACAAATGGGGCATTGTCCTTTGGGCATATTTCAGGCAGAGCATCCTGCCCAACCTGCAAATCAGGGGGACCTTAAAGGCTGGAAGTTGGGAGGTTCAAGAGGGCAAGGTCAGGTCCTGTACCTGGGGAGGGACAGTCCCCAGTGCCAGGCCCGGCAGGGTGGGAATCTGCTGGGGCAGCTCTGGAGAAGGACCTGGGAGTGCTGGTGGAACTGACCAGTGGAGCTGGCTATGTGGCCTGAGGCCAGGAGGGATCCAGAGGGCATCAGGAAGAATGGAGTGAGGAGCTCAGGGAGTGTTCGTACCCCTCTGCTCTTCCCAGTGAGGCACATGAGGAGTGCTGTGTCCAACTCTGCCCAGTGTTGTGTCCAGTTCTCGGCTGCTCTGGACCCAATCCTGTGCTCAGGAATGACGCTGCCTCATCTGGGAGGTTGGGCCAGGTGCCCACTCTGGGTCCCTCCAGCCTGACCCATTCTGGGATTTGGTGATTCTGGCAGTTGTGGTTCAGGAATTGTCCACCGGAGGGCAGCAGCGAGCGCGGGAAATCAGCGGCACAGCATGTGCACCGCCCCCAGCTGCAGTTCCGGGTGCCAACAGCAGGCGGCAGCACGAGCTGCTGGCACTGCCAAGCGCCCACCCCGCCCCATCCCGGCCCTGAGGGCTCTGCAATGGTTTGGCATGGAGTCACCTTAAAGCCCATCCGGTGCCAGCCCTGCCATGGGCAGGGACATCTTCCCCTGGGCCAGGCTGCTCCAGGTTCTGCCCTTGGACAAAACCAGGGATGGGGCAGCCACAGCTTCTCTGGGCAGCCTGTGCCAGGGTATCACCACTGTCCCTGGGAAGGATTTTATAGGAAAGAGGGGTGCTGATGTGTTTGAAAAATGACTCAGAGGGTTGGGGGTCTTTAGGAGAAATTGGTGTCAGTGTCTTCAAAATGGCTCTTGACATCTGTGCATGAGATGACATGAAGTTTGTCACAAAACCGTGGTGTTTTGATCAGAAAGTTTGAAGTCCTGATCATTTGGGTAATAAGAGAAATGGGTCCCCACGAAGTCAATTCCACAACCCAGACAGCCTGAACTTGTGCACTTAGGGAGAAAATGACAGCTTCAAGGAGGATGTGGGGTGGGTGGTTTGGGACAGCTGCACCTTCCCGGTACCTCAGCCAGCGGGGAAAGGGAGAGGGAAACGTGCGACCAGGAGTTTGGGATAAAAGGAGTCTGCACCCTCCGAAACCTCGAGAGAGAAACCCCATGGGGGGTATGGCTGTGGAAACTCTATCCCTTTATTGCAACCAAGTTTCAAGACTACTTTGTGAACACTTGGCTTTTCATGGTGTGGTTTTTCCTCACATGCTGAAGGTACTGGGTAGACCTTAAAGTGTGACTGGCAAAAATGATAAAACAATTGAAAAGAATTTACACAGGACAATAAAAGTGTCTTGATGCAGTGGAGAAAGAGATAATGGGAACTCCGTTGTTGTTTCGGACAAATTCTGTAACACAGAAGGAGCAGTGCCTGCCAAAAGCAGAAGTTTGAGGTGAGGTCATCTGAGACATTGGGGAAGTCAATGAAAACCACTTCCTGATCACTTTATAGGAGCTCTCCAGGACAATAGGAGAATTTCCAGAGAGAGACAGAGCTATGAAAATTGATTACAGGAAAAGTGCTGTTTCTGTATTGGCTAGGAGGCTGATTTTAACGAATATTTATAATTACGGTGGATAAATTCCCTGTGGCAAAGTTCCCCCAGCTTGCAGGACCAGGAGAGATCTGCTGTGAGTCTGAGCTGAAAAAGAATTCCGGCTTTCTGATACCTCCAGTTCCATCAGGGAGTTCACGCCAGCCAATTTTGGTATCAGGGGCTTGGGGGACTCCAGGGACATGTGGGGGGGAAGGGGAGCATGGCATCAAGACTGGGGCCCTGGGGGACACTGGTGGGACCCTGGGGTGAATGTGACGTGGGATTGGAGTCCAGAGGGAAGCGGGAGGACACTGGGGGACAGGGGACAGGGGTTCACAGTGCTCTGGGGGGCAGCAGGGAGAGACTGGGAATGTGACTGGGGCCATGCAGGGGGCAGGGGTGATCCCCATCTTTCGGTTGGCATCCTGGAGGGGGCTGAGGGAGCCCCGGGGGAATAACACAGGATTGTGGGAATGGGATCGGGGTCCCTGGGGGGCTGGAGGACACTGGGACATCCAGGAATCACCCCAGGATTTGGGATCAGGGCCCCAGGATGTGTGCAGGGGTCTCCCGGCTGAGGCTGCCCCCCTCTTCAGGCTGACACCACCCTCCTTCCCCAGCCCCTGACTGAGGGACCTTCCCAGTGTCCCCTGGTGTCCCTAGGTGTCCCTCTGTGTTCCCCCATGTCCCCTCAGCATCCTCTCAGTGTCCCATCAGTGTTCTGCCGTGTTCCTCAGTGTTCCCCATGTTCCACAGTGTCCCCTCAGTTTCCCAGTGGGCCCCAGTGTCCCACACTGGTCCCTGTGGCCTCTCCTCTCTCTGGACTTCCTGGTTAGGACCCTGGCACTGCTGGCAATGACCGTGGCCAACACAGCTTTCACGGTTGTGACCCTGGACATGGCCCGGGACTCCTTTGATGACCAGTACCCCGGCTGCCGACGCACCATGACTGAGTTGTTGCCAGCCCTCAACCGCTTTGAGTTCCAGCAGAACCCTCTGTTTGCTGAGACCTGGGTGAAGGCTGCGGATGAGTGGTGGAGGCGGGGGCCCCCTGTGACCCCTCTGTCCCCAGCCCAGGCCATCGCCCTCATGACCTACACAATGAAGGACGTGTACACGGAGTTCAACGCCGCCGTGCATGCGGCCGGACGCTCCCACCAGGAATACTGGGAAAACTTCCACTTCAAAACGCTGCATTTCCTGCTGACAGATGCTCTGGCAACACTGAGGGACACTTGGGGACCACGGTGTCACCATGTGTTCCGGGGTGTGCGCGGGATCCAGTTCAAGGCTCAGTGTGGTGACACCATCCGGTTTGGTCGATTCACATCAACATCACTGCATAAACAGATCGCTCAGCAATTTGGGACAGACACGATGTTCCAGGTGCAGACGTGTTACGGCGTAGACATCCGGGAATTCTCCTCCAATCCTAGTGAGGAGGAGGTGCTGATCCCACCCTTTGAGACCTTTGAGGTCACCAGTGTCACCCAGGAAGGGGACAGGGCGTTGATCCAGCTCCGCTCCAGTGGGACCTTCAGCAGATACAGCTGCGAGTGGCTGCGACGTGACATCATGGGGAAAACCTGGAGGACAGGGACACCCACTGCGGGTATGGGGACACCCATGATAAGGCACAGGGGACAATGACACCCACAGGTGATGGGGGAGAGGGAAAGGGACACCCATGACAGGGTGCAGGGATGGGGACCCTCACATCTGGGAGGGGACAGGGACACCTCTGCCCAGGGGATGTCAGGGACAAGGATGGGGAAATGGACAGAGACAGGGACCGCCGTGTGCTGACTCTGTCCCTCCCCTCTGCAGACCAGCTCTGTAGGGACCGACTGTGTGTGCTGGACACGGGTGGGCCTGGATTAGGACCAGCCTGATCCCCCCAGAACCTCTTGCACCCCCTGACACCCCTCATGGCACAGGAGTGCAGCCCCTATATACCCCTGACCACTGTCAGCCCTAAAGCCCACCATGGCCCCCTGACCATCAATCTACCTCCTGCACCCCCGCCACCGACCACCCCCAACCCTGCCCATTGCCTCTCGGGTAGATGATTGTTACTTGCTGCCCTGAGACGTGCAGGAAGTCTCTGTTTCGGTCCGTGCGTCTGAAGAAAGAGTCAGAGCTCTTCAGTTTTCAGTCTTGAGGTTGTTTATTAATTCTTATATATAAAATTTTCTTTCTGCCTAGCCAAGATCTGCTCAGCAGGGCAGCCACAGGCTCTCTGACCGCCCTCGAGGCGGTGTTGTCCTTTTACACTACCAACTACGTATAATGTATTTACACTTAA
>JAWWEY010000397.1:0-12047 GCA_035582745.1 Loriotus luctuosus
TGTGTGAAGAGTTACAAGCCACAAGGGTTTGAGTAGAATGATAGTGAATTTATCACAGGGTGAAAATGTAGAATTTTTGGGATTTAGAATGGGGGTTCAAGAGGCAAGATGGAGGAATCTGGGCATGTCCTTTCTTGTCCTCCATCTTCTGCTGTGATGGTGACGCTTCTGGATTGGTTTAGAGTAGCAACAGACTGCCTAACATAGGGATAGATATTGGAAAATTATTGTAAATAAAGCACACGTAGTTCTTAGTATAAAGAGCTAACACCACCCCAAGGGCGGTCAGTGTGCCACAAACAAACCTGCTGGACAGATCTCAGCAGGTCAGAAAGACAATGTATTAAATAGGAGAAAATAAACAACCTTGAAACCAGAGCTGAGGAATCCTGACTCCTCCTTCGAGCGCGGGGCTGAGAAAAAAAGACCTTTTAATATCTCAGGAGCCATTCCAACAACTCAGAACCTGAGCTATGCCCTGCTGCCCAGCTGAGTAGTTCTCGTCTGCTTGGGTTTTAATGCTTCCTGTTACTCCATGTTGGTTTGTTGTTGGTTTATTTATTTATTTTTAATTGTCATTTCACTCTGAACTAACTGGATTGCTGTTAAAAATCTCAGCATGGCAGCTGTAAAATTGCCTAATCAACTGCAGGAGATAATCTTTCCCAGGGGAGACCTTTGAATGCACTGCCTGTCAGCAGGAATAGGTCAGGTGCCTCCAGGTAACTTTGTGGGAAGGGAGCCTTGCTTTCAAAACTCTATCTACCCTGCTTTGTTAAGGACTAAGGAACTGGTTAGTGGGACCTGTCATAGAAGTCCTCTTTTATGGTTGTGCTAAATCCTCTTAAAGAAAGCAAACAACTCTCTCGTTAATGCTGCTCTGCTCGGCATAGAAATAAAGCAGCTGTTGTGACTGTCAGAGGCTTTAAGAAAGACTTGAAGTTGGAAAGAATTTCCACTTGATCAGTTGATGAAACTCAGTGGGCTGTGGCAGTGCATTCTTATCTCCATTTTCTCCTTGGAGCCTGAGAAACATGTTGAATTTGGGCCTGAGAACTTGTTCAGAGTTACATTTTAAGGGGTAAGTGACACCTGGGGGAGATAAGCTGCAACCAGAACTGAGATTTTCATAGTTTTCCTGTAAGTCAAATGATTAAAAATATGTGAGGTTTGGTGTATCAAACTTGAAGAATAAATCCCTTCCTTCCTATGCTGGATTCCAACATTCAGCAGTGGAAATATTGAAGAATGTTAGTTGGAACTGATGCTGACCATATTGGTGGCCTAAAATACTTGGTTAAAACTACTTCCAGAGCCTTTTATAGCTTTGAAATTGCAGAACTGAATAGCTCTGAATTATACTAAAGCTTCTTCAGATGTCTTACCTTCTTTCTCTTGAGCTGGGGAAGCAGAAAGGGAAAAAGAAAAACCAGAATCAAACAAAAAATGCTTTTTTGTTCTGACATTTTGACTTGTGAGCCTGCAGTGGGTACAGGGGCATTGCTTGAGTTTCCTCATCATCTCTGTTTTTCTGCAAGCATGGGACTTTGTGTAGGACGTTCCTGGGACCCTGGCCTCATTTCAGGAGCAGAACAATGTTACACAGGGAATTTGATTGCAAACCAGAAGTGTTTATACATACAATAAGTATGTATCAGTGGTTTTAATTGATGTGTGGGTAGATGCAGGCCTATTAATAGATGGAAATACGGAGAGGGAAAAGAGGAAATGAAGAACCACAGCTGTAATTTATCAAGATTGACGTGAAAATAAATATTATTTTAGTAATCAGAGGAAATTCTTTGTAAAGCATGTACAAGAAAGGTATTTTAACCCACCTCAAAGATTTCCTGCCCAGCTACATCCAAAGAAAATCAGACAGACTTCTTCCTCTGCCCCCCACAAAGGGTCACTTTAAAATTATTGTTTCTTCCCTCCTCCATTTGTCTTAATATTGGGGTTTCTGTTTGCTTTGGGTGCTTTTTTTTTTCTCTTGTCAAATTGTTCTTCAAGGGATTTTTTTTACCTGGCATGTAAAACTGTCTAAAAAGTGCAGCTGTGGGGTGGGGAAAAGATTTAGTTTTGTGTTTAACTGTAGGATGTGCTGAAGCTCAAGGCCATTGATGTTCCCTCAGTGTAAGGCTGGGAAAACTTGGTATTCCTGCCAGGTGTGCTTCATTTTGTGGAGGAGGAGAAGGTGCCCTTCAGTCTGGTTTGGTCACAGAGTCATAGAATGGTTTGGATTGGAAGGGACCCTCAAGATCATCCAGTTCCAATCCCATTACTGTGGGCAGGGACACCTTCCACTATCCCAGCCTGTTCAGAGCCCCATCCAAGTTGGTCTGGAACATTTCCAGGGATGGGGAATCTGCAGCCTCTTTAGGGAACCTGTTCAGTGCCTCACCACCAATTTTTGGGAGGAGTCACAGCTTTTGTGCAGCTGCTCAAAGGAGGCAGAAGGAATTGCCTTGCCCTGTCTGCATCACAACTGTTCCGAGCTCTCAAACATCTGAAGTCCTAACAATGTCTTGGCAGAAAAATAGCCAAGCACCATGAGTAACCAGAGGCATGGAGATAAGTGGTTTGGGTGAAAGAACCTGGAAGGTGCTTGGTGAACCCAGGGGTTGAATTTGTCTCTTAGAATGCTGCAAGTTCATCTTGCCAAACTTCATCTGCCTGAGGGCAGCACTTCACTTAACACTGGAAGTCCTTAAACCTCTCTAGCATTCAATTATTTTTGTCTTTGTTTTCAGAAAGGATTTTTCTGAACTCGGTTCAATACCATTCCTGCTTCAGTTGCCTGTCAAAAATGCAGCCAAAAGCCTTTTTGAGGTGGAAATTAAAAGAAAAGTAGAGATAAAAAAGGGAAAATGCTACTTAAAAAAAAAGGAAAATGCTACTTAATTGGATGCTCTACTTTCTGCTACCCAGAGAAGTTTCCCATTTCTCATTGGCAAAAAGACTTTGAATGCCTTGTGCTCATAAGTCTTCCCTCTCGATGTGTATCTCAAACCACAAACACACCATTTGTCTGCAGGGAGTTATATTAATAATTTGAAGAGTGACTAGAAATAAAAACAAATCTGGTTAACATCATCCATGACCTGACTTGATTAAAAATAATTTCCCCCTTGAAAAACTATTCCAAATGCTGTTTCTGAATGAAAGTTTAGGTAATAATAGTGGCTGATAATACAGGACAGAAAAGGATTTGCAAGAAGCATAACCTTGAGCTCCCTTCTAGCCTGTACTGAGTACATAGATTGGAAAAAAATGATAGATGAGAACTAAATAAAGGATTTCTGGCTGTGGCTTTTCATATTTTTCTTCTGTGATCTTAATGATGAGATTTATGTTTTCAAACATAACTTTATCTTCTAAATATATTGTAGAAGGCTAAATTGTGGAGGGGGGGGGAAAAGTGAGGGACTATTTCTGCAGTGTTGAAATGCAGCTTTAGCATTTCAGGAGTCAGAGGTTTCTGCAGGAGTTTGTGCTTGAGGGGCATTTTCTGCTGTGTCACAGGTGATCTGCTGGGGAACCCAAGGCATTTCTTTGAGTCCTTCCCAGGTAATTGAAAGCACATTTCAAAGGCAGGGTGCTGCTGGGCCCCTGGTTTGATATCCAGCTGTTTATGCAGTTCCATGCCAAGTGTTGATGCATCACTTTGTACCCCACCATCCACCCTAGGAAGATGCTTCACGAAACAGCAGAGGGATTTCAGGGTGTGTTTTTCCCAGAAAGACTGAACAAGTCTTTTTTGTGTCTGCTTTAGGTATAAAGCCCTAAAATGCCCCCCTGCTTGTCTCAGGTTATCAGACCAGGCACACAGCCTCATCTTGTGGCAGTGTTGTCCTGCTGCCACTCTGTCCCTTTCCTGCATGAAGGAAATGCTTGTGGAGTTGCTCAAGGCAGAGGTGCTGCAGTTGTGCCTGGGCTGTTACAGAACAGCTTAAATTGCCTTTTCCAGAGCTGTGTGGCTCCACTGGTGTCATTCCCAAAGGATTTAGCAGCTTGGTGTGTGGGTGCTCTGCTCCTCTGGTGTGGGTGAAAACAGGAATCTCTGCACAAGTAGTGACTGTGACTGCAGAGGTAACACCTAGTTCAGTCACCTCAGTTAACTTCGAAGCACATGGTAAATAAATTTCATGAAACTACTGGATTTTACTGAAAACATTGCATACAAAGAAGTGTTTTATATTCCAGATGTTTTTAATTGCCTCTATATTTATAAATGTGATATTTAATCAAAGTAATTTTGAGTAGATTTTTTTGACCAAAACTGAAATCTATTTGGAATGTTTGCATTGGGGAAAGCACTAGTACAACTTTATTCTGCTTGCTACAAATTACTTATTTCAAGAACATTTTATAAGCATATTACTAGATTTTTTAGAGTTGAAATGTAGGAAAAGGAAGGGGAATAAAGTAGCAATATAAGGAGGTCTACAAAAGAGTTGAAATTAATAAAGAAATCTAGTTTGTATCCTGAATTCATCTATGTTGCTCAAAGAACAAGTGATTTGTAAGTCATGTTTATAGGAACTTTAACATTACTTATTTCATTTAGTTTCTTTGAGATACAAAAATCAAGCAGCTTCTTTTTTTTTTTCCTGCTGGGAGATAGCAAGAGAATCATTAATTCCCATCAGAGATTGATTACTGCTGGTCTTTCTGCCTTGTATTTAAAAATTAAAAATAAGAGATTCATTTACTAACTTAGAAAGGGATTTGTGTAATTTCAGTATCTGCACCTTCTGAAAGACTGTCTTGACTATTCAGTAATATGCTACGTGTGTCAAGCTCTGTAATCACAGACTGGACATTTGCTACAACAAAATGGGAAAAGGCCTATGAAGTGAATACAACTGCTGACTCATTTAATGACAACAGGTGATCAGCTATATTTTTGAAATACAAAAAAGAAAAGACACTTTGTCAAGACTAGGCATTGGGAGATGGTCCTGCAGAGTCTGGAAAATGGGCATTTGAGCAGGAGTAGGGATTGTGGCTGCCAGAAAAATGAATCAGCAATATTATCTGTGTTCTTCTCAGGGTGGCAGGCTTCTAGGAACTCAGATGCCCTGGATGGTTTTATCATCACGAAGCTGTGATGGGCTCAGGCTCCTAGTTATGTTTGTTTAATCTTTGTGCAGTTGAAATAAAGATGCTGGCACACGTGTTGTTTCTTTGAACAAAGCTAACTCTTAACTTTTCTTCTTGATTTTATAAATTGGATGTTTTGTGGTATGTATGTGTGCTTGGGAGCTCTTTCTTAAAATTGTACACTTTGTTAAAGAGTACCACATATGTGGATTCTGATAGCAGGGAGTGTTGCTGTGTAGGACAGTGATTTGGATGGGTTTTACTATGAAGTAAAAATAACTGAGCTCAGTCAAGCAGATAGTTTGGCCAAAATTTTGTGGAAATAAAGAAAATCCATCTCTGTGTCTCAAAACTTACTCTTGTAATGGCTGTACATGTGATTTAATCCTCCATAATTAAAGATAATTCCTGTGCCATTGCTGTTTGACAGTCCCAAATGGCAGAACCCATAAATCATTGTTTGTGCAGCCACTCCAAATGCCAGAACAGCTACAGGCATTCGCTGCCCAGCTTTTGCTGGTCATTGATCCTGCAGCTTTGTGTTTTGCTGTACTTTGTTTCTCCTGGATTGGAATACCTGTGCATAGGACACGTGTTGCTTCTTGACCTGCTGTGTGATAAGGAGCAGTAAATCTGTGTGAGGGCAGTAAATCTGTACATTGTCTTTGAGCACGTGGCTGTTGTTTTGTTGCTTGCTCTCACTGCCATGGCAATAAATGCTGCTTTTAACACTGCCTAAACTTGGGGAGGGGGAAAGAGCTGCTCACACCTAACTTGTTGGTGTGGAGGCCTTGGCTGGTTTCTGCAGCACAGCTCTGCCTGACAGCTGTGTGCTGCACTGTGCTTATTCTCTGTTTCTCTTGTGCAGATCAGCCCACGTGAGCAGCTCCAAAAGCAGAGGATGAGTCTGTCCAAAGATTAATGGGTCCAGCAGAGTCTTGCTAAGTGAGGGTTTGTGTGGTGTTGTATTGGTAGAGAGCTCCAGGTAAAGGGGATTAGACCTCATTCCCAGTTTGTTGCAGTGCTGTACAGCACTGCTTTTATATTCATCACTGTGGCTTTCCCACTTTGCCCATCTCACTTGCTGGCACTCCCCAGTGGGGATGGCAGAGCCCTGTGGGCAGCTTGGCTCTTCTGGCACTCAGACCCCATGATGTGATAGGTGTGCTGGGGTGCCTGGATTAGGCTGGCACATCACTCACTGACTGCTTTCAGCTGTGTGTTTCATGTCCTTAGTGTGACTTGTGGCACCAGTTTCTTATTTGTGGGTTTGCAGGACAAGAGAAGATCTGACTGTTCAGGTTACAAGCCTGAGGATGCTCTGGCAGGGTTATGTTGGAGCCTTGGGTGGCAGATACAGCATCCCAGGAGTTTTCACTTTTCTTTCTTTCCTTCTCTCTCCTCCCGTTTGGAAGAAGTTTTTCAATAGAAATACATAAAGCATGGGGTTTTGGTTTTTTTCCTATGAAAACTGACTTTCCTTAGTTTGCCAGTGTTTGTCCCTTCCTTACCACTCGCCTTCATCACCCTTTCTCCCAAAGACAAATGCAGAAGTTTCTTTGAAACAGATGAAACTGAAAAACAGACCAAAAAAATCACCTTTCAGCAAGGGTTTTCTGTGAACTTGAACTAAGCAGTAACTCTCTTTTTGTGCCTTCCAGAAGGCTTGTTGTTGTGTTGTTCCATGCCTGGGATGGCTGAGGGTGAGGTCTGTGGAGCTGCTGTGAAAGGGCTGTGCGTGATAAGAGTGGGAAGCACAGTGTCATAATTAATGCTGTCAGAAAGTGTTTTTTAAAATGTGACTAGTGCTGTATTTCCAGCATATTGTATTCATTTTCCTTTTATTGTGGTCTGACAGTACACCCTGAGCTCAAACCAATTTCTTAATCCTGAAAAGGCTCTCAAGTCAAATCTGGCTGTGGGAGTTTAGGCCTGAAGGGGTTCAGGGCTGCTTCACAGCTGGAAAAAGTTACTTTTTCCATTAAAACAGGAATTAACTGGCTTTAAGGGACTTATGATCTTTTTTATCTTAAGAAAACTCTTCAGTAATAAGAAGAGCTTAGATTGTGATGGTCTGCTAATCAAAATGAAGATGTTCTGGTTTATGGTGTTTCCATAGCATTTGGGTGTAATGAAATACTCTGTGTTAACAGAAACAGGATGAATTTTCCTTAATGAATGTCATGGAAAAAACGTTCACAATTAACAGCATATGTGAACACTTTTGAATCCTTTAGTGAGTTTTATTGATTAATTGCATGTTTTAAATTTGATTGCAATTGCAAATTGCTTGAAGGTATCATGAGTACAGGATTTCCTGTCTACAACTTTTTGGGAGCAATGAGTATGTTGGCAATCAAATAACCCTGGAACCTTTAGGGTTGTTTCTCCTTAGAAAGTTTGTTGTGTGTAACTCCCTGATGTGACATCTCAGCATCTCTCCAGGTGATACCAGATTCAGGTAACAAACACATCAAGCTGGAAACACTTCTGATTTTATAAATACCTATAAACATGATGTGTGCACATGTATTTTATACTTTGGAAGTAATATTATTTAATTATTTTGGTGTGTATCCATACACAGGGCCCTTTCACACTGGTGTGCTTTGATGTTTGTGTTCCATCTTTTCCTCTTGCTTGAGTTTCATTGAATGTTGCATGATAAATACAGCCTCCAGGGGAGCTGGAGGTTGGACATCAGGAGGAATTTCTTGTTGGAAAGGGTTGGCAAGCATTGAAATGGGCTGCCCAGGGAGGTGATGGAGTCACCACCCCTGGAGGTGGTCAGGAAATGGCTGGATGTGACACTCAGGGCCACAGAGTGTTCGGTCATAGGTTGGACTCCATGAGCTTGGAGGTCTTGTCCAGCTTGAATGACTCTGTGATTCTATGATTAATTGTGTGGGGACAAGGACATTAATATGCAGAACAGACTGAGGTTGGAACCTTTGCATGAGCTATTTTATCACAAGAGGGTGGATTTGTCTGGTGAGAAACATGAAATGGTGACCCCAGAGCAGCATCCACTTGGGCATCCCCAAGTTGAACCACTGGCCTGTTATCCTGGGGAAATTTTCTTTGACTGTGAAGAACCCACAGGTGTTTGAAAGCACTGACTAAGAATCCAATTTATCCATTTCTGTTACCTCCTCAAGGAAAGCTTTTAGAGCCTTACCTTAAAGTGTTCAGTAGCATGGATTTTGAAGCAGGTTGGTGGTTTGTCTGTTTTTCAAGTTGGCAGATTTTCATTCTGATAACCATAAGACAGTAGTATGTACATGTGCTTGGATGGAAGGATTATTATTTTTTCATCTTGCTAGCCACCTATGTATAAATGCAGACTTGATTTTTGGGATTTGTGAATGTTTTGATATCTGAACTCTGTTTTCAGCTAAAGGAAAAATAGGATCTTTTTAATAGTTGAAAATTGAGATGTCTACATGTGTTTCCAAACACAAGTACTACACGTTCTTTTTTCTGATCTTCCTGCTGTTATTTCGATTCATTTGATAGAGATTTTCAGGGGAATGCTGTAAGTGTTTATTTCCGGTCCCCGTGTTGTAGTGTGAGGTTCTCATTCTCTACACCTGCAAGACCTTTCTTGGGACAGACAGAAATGCTGTTCAGAATAGAAATTTCATTTCTTGGTGGTGAAAGACAACTTGATTGCAGCTGCTGGACTTGCATGTGTTGAACCATGCAAGTCCAGCACTTGGGAAGGCAGAGGCATTGTAAGGGTGTCTGGTGTTCACATCCTGCCAAGTTAGCTTGCAGTCAGTTATGCTCAGGTTTGCATTCAGCAGGACTTTGTGCTCGCTGATGCTTTTTCCAGGCAGTTTTAATGTACACTGTGGTGCTGAAGGTGTAAGTTTCTGAGGGTTAGTGTTGCTATTGACACCCTGATGGTCTCTCCCCAGATGGAAACTGTTGTTTGCTCCTTTTCTCCTGGAGGAGATGGGCAAGGGAGGCTTTTATGTGCCACCAGGCCTGTCCCTGAGGCCATAGGAACTAAGGTCACTCCTGGAACTTTGACTTCGGTGTTGCAGTTGGTATTTCAGCTGGGAATGGAACCTGTACCTATTGCTGTTGTGCTCCTGAGGCAGAGATTGAAAGCTTGCAAGTGGAAGAACAAATTTCCAAGCAAATCAGGAAGTGTAGTTGGGTGGTTACAGGAACTCTGTGAGCCAGAGAGGGAAGAAAATGTGCGCTAGCACTAGAGGAAGGTTCTGAAAGAACCCAGATTGTACATCCAGATATTTGTGAGCTCTCACACTGAGCCCCTGTGCTAGTTTTTGCTGCCATGTAGAGTTACTTCTCTTCTGAGTAGCTGGTGTGATTTGTGTTTGGGTTTTGTGCTGGAAGCACTGTTGATAACACAGGGGTGCTTTAGTTCTTGCTAACAGGATTTACACAAGGCCTTTTCTTCTCCTCACCCCACCCCAGCAGCAAGGAGGATGAGGGTGCACAAATGGAAAGAATAGGGGAAGAGAAATCGAGCTCTTTATACCTCTGCTATCGTTTTCTTCTCTCCTCTGTAAAGGAAAGACAGAATGTGCTGTTTGGTTGTCTAAATTACTTGCTTAAGTTTTATGCTGCTGCCACTACCACTGTTTAGAATACCAGCACTCCTGGCTTTGTGTTAACCCCCTTCATGGAGTTTACACATATTTCTGCTCAGCAAATGTCCTGGCTGTGTGTTTTTGCTGCCTTTGCCAAATTACTGTTTTCAGAACAGTTTCCCACACACGTACAGTAGCTGACCAAATGTGATAGCTGTGTTAGGCATAAAATAGGGTTTGTAAAATGCAAAGTTGTAGGTAAATGTCTTTTTGTTTTCACCCTTCTTTTATTCTCTGACCTGTAAATTCTGACTTGTCATGTACTCAAAAGGCAAGATGACACTGAGGTATTGGAATTGTAGAGGTAGATAAAATACAATAGCAAAGAAAACATGCAATTTTTCAGCTATGTTCCTGCTAATACAGGCTGCTTTATTTTTCACTGTATAATGTGTTTGACTACAAGACACTAATTTTATGTGTAGTACACTGTAGTGGAAGATTTCATTAGCTGTCACAATTCTTCCTAGCTTAAAAGCATTCTGATCTCATTCTGATCTCAGCTGTTATTAACAGAGAGAGGTGGTGTGGATGTTGCTCTTTGTGCTTGTGAGCTTGCACATAGGAATAATGCTGGACAAACACTGGCCCTTTCCTAAAACGTGTTTCTCCGTGCAGATTTGCTCCATTTTGTGTCTTCTATGAAATATGAGCATATATATTCTGTTACTTTCTGGGCTCAGAAAGGACATTCCTCTTTTGCTGACTACACATTCAGCTGTTCATTAACCTGTCCAGGATTCCCTAATGCCTGGTCATCTGTATTAAGGAATTTCTGGGAAGGGAATTATCAAATATCTTTGTAAACCCATGGTTGCAATGCTGGAGGTGCCACCTCTGTAGCAGGCTGTGGTTGCAATAAAAAGAGAGTTTAAATATTTCACATGTTTGGTTAAAAAAAGTTTAAATGTGCAGGGATTTGTTGGTTTAACTCTTAAAAACTTGCAGATGCATTAAATATGAAATTCAGGTAGAAATAGATCTGCTTAATACATGAGTGTGACCAGAGTCAGCCACAGTGGCATTAGTGCCAGCTGATCAAAGGAAGGGGTTTGATATTTAGTAGGACAGGAGTGTAGACATACTGACTCATAAAAATCCTGTAGAGTTTATTATTCTGGGTGTTGCTAAGCATTAAGTTCTAGAGAATGTATGTGTGACTAGCATTTGATTTGGGGAAGATTTGTTAAGTCAACCAGGAAGAAGTAAAGCAAATTTATAATCTCACGTGTCTTTAAACAAGGCTTCAAGTGATGACAAAAACAGAATGGATGCTATTGCAAGGAGAATTGGTGACTGCCTTTTTAGATTCATAGTTTCCATGAAAGTTGGTGTTCTGATTGGCCAGACTTGCTCCAGGACCTGCTCTTGAAGAATTGAAATTTTAAATGAGCTTATTTGCAGGAACCAATCAATGAGTGCTCCTCCAGGAATGCTCCAGACTTGCAGTTTGTCTTCACACCTACCTCTCCAAGCAGCAGTGCACACTGGCTGACTTCCAAGTCAGCTGTGCTTTTTTTTTTTTTTACTCCTTGGAGTAGCAGTTTCCGGTATCAGGGTATACCATGGGACTGAAAAGAGAGAGCTCTGGCATTTCCCACACTTCTCCATCTGGTTTCCTTGCCAGTGGCTGTCGCGTGAGAGGTTGATACTGCTACACCCAGTCTTGCACAGTTGTGCTGGTGCTGGATGTATTCCAGCTTGTTGAAGGAAATATTATTCTTTTTATCCCTTCCCTGAGGGCAAAAGTCCTTCCATGGTCCATTTAATTACTGCAGGTTATTGTGATTGAAATTTCCACTATAACAGCGTGTGCCAAGGACTGTGGTGTGGTTTGTTCTGAAGCCTGACCCTACACTTGCTGATTCTGCTGGCAGATTTGGTTGGTCAGGAAGCAATTTCCCCCTCATTTTCCCCCTTCCACTTTTACCAGCATGATTCTGTCAACAGAAGCCCAGGTGCAGCTATGCTTATTCCAAGCATGAAAGTCCTCTTGGTGCTGTTGCTAATCCTCCTGCAGAATCTTGTGCCAAAGTAAGCTGTGTCTTGGCTAGGTGATGGCATTTACTGGTATGGCAAAAGGAAGCCATCAGATCCTGCCCAAGGCCCTAGAGCAGGCACCCAGCTCTTCGCCAGTGTGTGAATAAGATGACTGCAGAGTGTGCTCCTGTCACCGTGATGTTTTCTGAAGAATCCCTTTGCCAGGATTTTTCTCCTGAGAAGCGGCAGAAGAAAAGAAAAAAATAATTATCTGCTGCTGTGGAATGCAACAGGTGCATCTTTGATTGGTCCATGTTGGTTGTTTCTAATTAATGGCCA
>JAWWEY010000398.1:0-12006 GCA_035582745.1 Loriotus luctuosus
GGAGGGTTTACATTCTCCATTTCAGGGGAGGCTCCTGCCTTCCTTGGCAGACTCCTGTCTTTCCAAACCAAGACACTAAGGCACATTTCACTGGGAGTAATTACCTTTTACCCCAGGTAAGAGCTGCCTCTTGGCCAAAATGTGGCACTGGGGGACTTGATTGTAGATGCTCTTGAGTGACTGAGCTGGATTTACCTGGTGCCAGCTCCCAGCAAGGCACCAGGGCTGATCTGTGTGCAGCCATTACAGGATCAAATGCAAAATGTCCTTCCTTCCTGCACTTACCCCCCTCAGAAAAACATATATCTCTCTTACAGCAGCCTGCCTTGTCCCAAAAGGCTGCAGAATCTCTCACCAGTAGATGTGGGTTTCTTTTCTTTCTTGACTATCAGGCAAGAAAAATTAGCCACAATTACAAAAACTGCCAATTAGAAAACAAAGTGAGTTAAAAATCTTGAGGGTTTTTTTTGTGTTTGGGAGATTTCCTCCCCCCAGCTCTCTGTGCAATGCATTTAGAGCTGTTCTCTGTAGCTGCCTGAATGCTGAATTTCTGAATACTGTGGTCAATACTGTATTGAATAACAATACCTATGATCTCATGACAGCTCTGTGTGCATCCAGGACCTCAGTTTAGTAGATTGTTTTCAGACAGAAAACAGCAAAATTTGAAAGAATGGGTCAAATCCATTTGAGTTTCTTAGAAACTACATCCAAACAGGGAAATATGAGAGATGAAAATAAATCTACTGGGGAAAATGAAGAGACTGAGCTTGTACTAGGACTGACCCTATTTCCAGACTCTGCAAATGTCCCAGAGAACTCCATACCAGCAAATCCCAGTGAGCAGATGGGAGTACTACAGAAGGTTTCCTTCTTCTTTGGAAGCCTGTGAACACATGGCTTAAAGGGAGGGTGCACTGGATTGGTTTTCATCTCTGGCTGGTGCTTAATATTCTTCATCTCACAGTGGAAATCACCTGGTGGTACAGGCTGGTGCCATGAGCTGTGATAATCTGGGATTTTTCCTTTTTTTTTCAAAAATACAGATGTCAAATCATAATAATGGTTTGTGCATTATTATGCTTTGATTGAACTGTAATAAATTTGTGGGTTGTTTCTACCTTTGCCTTTGATAAGCGAGCCACTGAGTGTCCACTGGGCCCAAAGGCCTGAAAGGGAAAGGTTCCTGTATCCTATTCCCAACTCCAAGAGTGTTCAAGTCCAAACTGAAAGGGATTTTGGGCAACCTGGTCTAGTGGAAATTGTCCCTGGCCATGGCAGGGGGTTGGAACTAGGAGATCTTTAAGGTCCCTTCCAAACCTAGTTGTTCTGTGATTCTAGGATTCTATAAAAAGGCTCTGCAGGTTTTAAAAACATGTAAGGGAAGGAAGAACACTGCAAATAAATTCTTGGAGCAAGTAGGAAGGAACTGAAAGGTGAGCAGAAAACTGGTGTGGATGAGCCTGGACTAGGAGGATATCAGAAAAGCATTTGCTTGCAGACAGCCAGAGATATTGATCTGCAGTCACACAGCAGCACAGGCTGGGCAGGAAGCATCATCAGAAATTGGCTGAGGGAAAGGGAGAAACATGTCAATAAAATCAAGCTGTGTGTCAAAGGGAGGAGGAGGAAGGAGGAGGCCAGCAGGGCAGCCTGTGCTGGAGCCATGGGTGTTTTCCTCATGGTGTATCAGTGACCTTGAGGGTGATGCCATTATCTAATGATGCCAAATTTGTAGGAGGCACAGAACAAATTAATTACAAATGGGAGATTAGGCTTACGGTCTGATAAGCAGCTCACCGAGTTCAATGGAGAGAAGTTTTAATGAGATTAAGTGACAAAGCCATCACTTAGGAGGAAGCTTTAAACAGACTACAGGCAAGGAGAAAGAAGTGGGGGCGAAGGCAGAGAACTATTAAAACCATCTGTGTTATTAAAAGAGGAGTAAACAAAGCCTGTGCCTCTCAGGGAGAAATGGGGATGATAGTAAGGCGTGCTGGCACTGCCAGTGGGAGCTGCTCCTGTGAATGTATTGTATGAAACATCTGAGTCAGACTCAGGGGAAAATTGATGGCAAACCCAGCACAAACTTGGGATTAACACCAGCAGCAAAGCCCTGCCTGGCTTGGTATGAATAAGCCTGGAGAGGAGGTCCAGGAGGCCTGGATGGGTGGGCTATGGGAAAGGGTTGGAGCTGGCTTGATTGAGAAGAGCTCTGCTTTGGCCCAAGAGCAAAGAGAGCAGGACACTGGATGGTAGCAATCAAGGAAAGAAACTGGCCAGCAGTTAACATGTCAGGCCCTTAAATAATAATAGCTATTGCTAAAGATGAATAATTAAAGCAGAGCACTTGGTCCTCAGGCCCTTGTGTAGTTCCTTTCCTCTAATGCCTGCCACAAGCAGCATTTATAGTGTGTGGCAGGAGGAATCTTGTGATCCCAGGGGCTGGCTCTGCTTCACCTCCCACCAAACCCACTGCATGCTTCTCTGGGAGCTATATTTAAAGCTGAGTTTAAATAAAATGGGAATGGGAGCAGCTTTGAATCAGACTGATCAGAGACCTGGGGTGTGAGGATTGGCAGTAATGTCCTGTGTTTATGTTACCTGCAGGCAATGGGCCAAAACAGCTCCTGAAAAGGAGGAGAGACATCTCTCTGTTCAACATCAGTGGGCAGACTTGTGTGGCTGTGTTATAGGGCAAATGTCAGACACATCTCCCCATCCTTCCTCTCTGTGATGGGACAGATGTTCTTGGGGTGCACTGGCATTGTCAGGCACGTAGTGACTCACTAACACCTGAGTCTGCCAATTCTCACCTTTCAGATGCATCTAAGCAGGGAAAAGGTTTGAGAAGGAAGCAGAGCAGACCCCTCGTTTTTCTCCTGTCTCCCTCACCTTTCCATCCACCACTCCACCCAAAGGGTGACACCATTGTGAGGGGACTGAAAAGCAGAGCAGGCAGCAGGCAAAGCAGAGCTGACCCTCAGACAACACAAAAAAGTGATAATTCCTGCATTTAATAATCCTCCTCACAGTGAAATTCATCCTGCAGGCTCTCCAAGGAAAGGACCTTACTGCTTGTTCTTATCTTGGCTACCAAAAGAGCCTGATGTTGACTGGGTCTCCAGGCACTACATCTAAAATAAGATCTAAAAACAATAATCAGCCCAGAGCTTTCTTTTTCCTGAGAAATCAGGGAGCAATTTGTGCACGTTAAGAAACACATCCAGCACTGCAGCCTTTCAAAGTCATCTGCTATTCCCTTGACTTCCCTTGCAATGCAGATTATCCAAATGCAGATCCCCGGGTGCTCTCTGATACACAATTCCAGTAAATGTTTACATCCTATTTTGGGTCAAAATATGCTGAAAGGGTGCAGAGGGGATGCCTCAGCATTTTACAGTTTCTTCACTTTGGTCAGCAGAAGTGAGATCCTGTGGGGCTGACAGCTGAAAGGGTGTTGCAATCTCACCTTTCTGGAAAGATTCAAACCCCTACATTAAATTTAAAAACTCCAGGTAGAGGGTTATACATACAGGTATGATATGGGTCTATGCCTGACTCAAACCCAGAGTCTGCAGCTCTGATCTCCAGCCTTGCCCACAAGGCAAAAGCAAAGCTCTCATCTGAATAAATCCTGAAAATCTCATCTGCCAGCATCTCCAAATCAGTGCAACAGCAACAGGAGCTGAAGCCAAGTGCTCTGAATATTTCCCTGCAGAATACCCAGGAGAACACAGCTATATGTAACAGAGATATTTACACAGTGTTTGAAGCAACATTTCTACTCTTAGCAGACACAGAGGTGCCAGGAAATGATTCTAATCCCCAGGCAGGATCCAAACCACAGCACAGGCAGGTCTGTGAGGCCCAGGATTATCACATTGATCTTTTTAACCCTCTCCATGTAGCACCGAGCGTGAGCTAAGTGACCACTGCTCATCCAGACACTCCTCTCAGCTGCTGCTGTGGGTTGTAGCAATACAGACAGTTTGGTGAGCCCTTGTTGCTCTTTTTCTGTGGGATTTGAAGTGGAGGGAAGAGGAGGAATAGCTGCAGACAGCTGCCCAGATTGGTCAGGGAAAGCACCTCTCACCTGGAGAGGAAGCACTGAGGGAAGGCACTGATATAACCTAACAAAGGGTGCAGGAGCAAAAGGAAGCAAAACTCCTTTAAAAGGGATAAGAGATGGCTTGTTCCCCAGACAGGTGTGTCTGACACAGGTTAATCTTTCACTCTGCATGGCCCTACGTGCTCCATGAGCTGCCCCATCAGCCCCTGTGACCCTAAGCAGTGGCCTGCTGGCCATTGCCAGCTCTTTGCAGTGCCTCCCCTCCAAGGGAAGGTCTCACATCCCAAACTGAGCTGGTCTGGGCCCACAGACATCACTAAAGTCACTGCTGTGTGCACAGCCAAAACATCCACTCTTTCAGAACCCAGGACATTCCTCTGGCTGCCCTGGAGGACTCGAGACCCTGGCAAGGGGCTCAGAGACCTTGGCACGGAGTCAAAAACACCTGTGCCTTCCATTTTAGCCCATGGAAACAATTACCAATTTGTGTGAAGATTTACAAACCACAAGAGTCTGAGTAGAATGATAGTTAATTTGTCACAGGGTGAAAAAGTAGAATTTTGGGGGTTTAAGAGGCGAGATGGAGGAATCTGGGCATGTCCTGTCCTTCTTCTTCTTGTCCTCCAATTTCTGCTGTGATGGTGACACTTCTGGATTGGTTTAGAGTAGAGACAGGCTGTCTAACATAGGTGATAGGTATTGGAAAATTATTGTAAATAAAGTACAGGTAGTTCTTAGTATAAAAAGCCAACACCACCCCAAGGGCAGTCACTGTGCCACAACCCGACCTGCTGGACAGATCTCAGCAGGTCAGAGAAGGAATGTAATGGATAAGAGAAAATAAACAACCTTGAAAAGCAAAACTGAAGAATCTCGACTTCTTCTTCAGTCGTGGGGCTGGGAGAAAAAAGAGATTTTGCAACACCTTGGGAGCCATTTCAACCACAAAAACCCGAGACCACTCCCTCCTTTACAAAAGGCTTGCACCCGACAGCCACTGGCACTTGAGGGTGGGGTCATTCCCTGTGAGCTCTGTGACACTGGGGACATTGGGCTAACACATCCTTTAGCATTTTTCCTCCAGCACCCTCATTTATTTCCTTTTCCAATGTCGATTTGCCCAGCCAGCTCAATGAATAATTCAGCAACATTAAACACATGCCAAAGCCGTTTCAGCTCTTAGTAGGATCAGTTCTTTGGTCCTTTTCTCCATTTAAACTTCATTCCAACATAATCTCCCCTTCATTGCTGCTGGGGGAGCAAGATCTACAAGTAAAAAGCACATTGCCATAGTTATGTGGAAATATAACAATATATATGGAAATTCCCTCTTTGATAGGAATGGTGTGCTGCTAATCATTCTGCTGGATGCCTTGCTGCTTCTGTTAATGATGCAAAAAACAGCTATTTTTTTCACAGACATCTATTGGATATAAAGTTCAATAACCACGCAATAAGGATGATCTCACAAACCAGAATTCAGGAAAAAACCAAGGTAATTTCCCAGTTTTGTTGTGTATTCCTGCAGTGAAAGCAATTGATCACACCCAACATATCAATTACTCAAACAATAAATTAGCCAATATCATCCTTTTTTCAGCAGCTTTTCCAGACAAAAGGGATGTGCACGTGTAGTGGAGTCAGTGTGTGACATCCAGCTGCCGTAATTGTGCACATGAAAGGTAAGGTGAGTGCTCATTTCAGAAGGACACAATTGCTACTATGGCTTTTATTAAATCCCACTCATTTATCACTCCCTGGTTGGAGCAATAAGCCTTTCACTGTCAGCTAAGGGTGAAACATGGCCCTGTTTCTGCAGCAGCAAAGCACCAGAGCAGGAATCCCAGGCAAACAGGGAAAACAGCCTGTTCTCCCTCTTTGGGAAGTAATTTTCACTTCTTTGGAACAATGCTTGCACTTAACCTCAGCAAGTAAGCCCAGCTGTTTGTGTTTCAGTGTTTCAGTGCTACATTGGCTGACCAAGTAACCTTCAGAAATCCTGGCTATTAATCCCTGCTGGCTTTTCTTCAGGCTCCCCTCCCCTGTTGGTTGCTCAGATACAGACCTTGCCTTGTTGATGCTGTCAGCATTTCATGAGGATGCATGCAAGGACCCCCTCACACACTCCTCTGTAAAGAACTGTCTCTATTCCTAAAAGAGAGCAGAAAAACCTGTCTGTGCAATGCCTGCCTCTGCCAGCAGCACACACTGAGTGAGCAGAGACCCTGGGCTGCTTTTATGGGATTTGCTCAGAAAGCAGTGTCTGTGGGATTGCCAGAGGCTGGATTTTGATTTTACACCACTGCGGATCCCAGGTAGCACCAAGCAAGGCAGGGAGCTTGGACCAGCCAGGCCATGGGGACACCAAACCCTGGAAATCTGAATTAGCTTTACCCCTTGAATTCTGCAGTCTTGTTGCACCTTCTATTCAAAATATAAGAAGCTATTAAAAAGCTATTAAAAGAAAGTTAATAATAAGTTATACTCTTTATAAGTTATTATTATATTATTCTTATTAATAACAATTTATTATTAATATTATTATTATTATACTAATAAGAAGCTATTACTATAAGAAGTTATTTTTAAAATTACATTTTGCTCATTTGTATGAAATGTGTTGCTCTCATCACAGATGGATGATGCAGCAACATCAAAAGCTGTTTCCCTGGCAAATTATTCTTTAGGATCCAGTTGGAAAGAGGACAGTCTTTACTGAGACCTGGCAGTCTGAATACCTAATGACAAATCCTTAAGGCAAGCTCAATTTGCTGCCTTGGAAGCCTTATATGTCCTTTTCTAAGACATGGCTTTTTTGCAAAGGTAACACTGATTATCTGTGTCCTTTTAGTGCCTCTCAAGTTACCCCAGCTCAGAGTTTTCCCGAGGTCACCTCTCACTGTAGCTTTCCCCTCTCATGAACTGAGCTGTGAATTATTTTGATATGAACTGGGAGAAATCTTGTACATCTTTTCCAGTGATGTTGGAAAGTTGCAGGGAAGTATTGGAGGACTAATTCCATATAAAATCTCCTGGCACCAGCTGGGAAATGGTTTCTCTGAGCAAGTGATATCAAAGGGCTTTCAGTGCATAGACTCAAAGAGGGAGTCAGCCAGAAGCTGCAAGGAAGATAAACCCCAAAAACCCCCAAAAGAGAGGTTCTGGCACCAAAGCAACCCAACTGGCAGGGTTTTTTCCCCACAAAAAGTTCACTGCTATGTAAGGTAGCTGTAGATCTGTCATGTTTTGTGTCTTCTGAGCCTTGAACATGCAGTAAACAATCACTCAGCCACCTTGAGTGGAAAAACACTTATTTCAGAAGCACAAGTAGCTTTGCATGCCAGATTTTCAGAAATCAGGCTCAGCTGGACCCTGCCAGACCCAGAGCACTTGTGAAATTGGTCATCACCAGTGAAAAGACAAACCTTCACCTTCATTTCTACAGCTGATTTAAGCAACCCTGACATCTCCATGTATCCCACCACAGGCAGGCTGACCTGTGGTGGGGGCAGGAGGTTACTGGAAACAAAACCAACCTGTCTTTTGTGTGCATTAGGGATTTTTCTCACAGTTGTTTGTATTTCTCACACACAAATGAAACACAGCAGAACCAGAACACCAGAATGACCTCTCACCACAAGAGTTCTCATGAAACCACTGAGCTGCTCTCAGAGCCAGAGGGGAAAGAGGGTATTTGTGATATCTCTCTGGAAAAAAAAAATAGCAGACTAAATTGCCCAGGTTATGTAAAGGTCAGGAGAGCTAGAAAAGAATATACTGCAAAAGAATAAAACAAAGGAAGGTGGTAACCAAGGTAAGATGAAGAGCTGAAGTGACAAGGACACTAGATGCTTCCTTCAGGGGGGAATTCAAGCACTTTGGATTGAATGTTGGATCACTGCATGTCCCTTAATTTCTATATTGTTCTGAACTGACATGAACTCAGCAGCTCCCCAAGGAAAACAAAAAAATAAATCCCCTTTTCAGTCAATATAGCTATTATGTCCCAATCAGCAGTGTACCCTTGGAAGCTAAGGAAAAACACCAGGAAAATCAATACCCACCTCCAGGTTTTATTCCCAGTGGAAATCTATCACATGCCCACCCTTCACCACAGTCAAATACATTAATTTTAACTTCATGGTATCTACCAGACACAAATAGCAATACCCAGGGAAGTCTTTATTCTGCTGAACATCTGAGGAATTAAAGCCAACAGGTTCAGGAATTTGTATTCCACCTCTCGTTGAGACCTAGAAATGTATTTTGAATCACTGGAGCTTAATCTTAAATTTAAATCTGACCTGAAATTGGTCCAAACTCTTCCAATGAATTAATCAATGAAACTGATGAAAAAATATAATTCCCATCTCACAGAGCATTGCAGAGGTTAAGAAGCAGCATTTCTAGATCAGAAAACAAAACATTCCAGGAGTTCCCTGCAAAACACTAAATTTATGAGAAAACTGCATTAATAAGAAAAATATTCTGTGCTAACATAAGAAATGTATTTTGATTTCCCCTTCACCTAATCTGTATTCCACTGTATAAACTTCCCTAAGCACCTTCCCAGCTGAAACCTTGAATTGGAATGGATGCCTCATCCCTGGAAGTGTTCAAGGCCAACTGTTCTAGCAAAAGGTGTCCCTGTGATGGCAGGGGGTTGGAACAAGAGGATTTTTAAGATCCCTTCCAACCCAAACCATTCAGTGAATCTAATCAAGATCTTTAATTAGAATAACAATTTACATGCATATAATTAACATATAATAATAGATCTCTATATTATTATAATATATAGTTATATCAATACATAATTAATATATTATAATACATAATAACTACCAGAATTATGTTTATAAATTATTATATAATGATTATATTATAATTATACCAATACATTTTATATCTATTAATGTAATTTTTATAAAATAATTTACAGAAAACTTTATAGGTTGTAGAACTTTCACCCCATCATTATTTATGACTTAGGGGTTGTTTTTTTTCCTGTTTCTGTATGCTTGGAGTAAACATCACCTCTCACTGTGTATTGTGTCAGCCACAGAAAAGCTTTCATTGCTATCTCATAGGTGCTAGATGTTTCTCTGTCCATGACATCTCTCAGATCTGCTGCAACATCCCTGCATCCAGGCATCTGCAAAACCTGGCCACCATCAGATTGCCAGTGTCACAGCCTTGTCTGAAAGCTGAGTCATGGATCCCTGACACAAGGAGGCACCAAAAGGGAATCTGTGTCAAGATTTTGGCTTTTAAAATGTGTCTAAACTATGAGTGATGCTGCACTTGAGGTGTGCCTGAATAAACAGAAAAATAACTCAGGAAAAGTACAGTTGTCTCCTTGCAGCCTTTCCCAGGAGCAGAACTGAGCCAGCTTTGGGTGCTCAGCTTGGTGTGGCATGGACACACACATGGATATAGGAAGCTGTGGACTCCCAGAGACAAATCTTTGCACAGAACAGATCTTTTCTGTCCATCCCTCCTGTTAGCAGGTTCTTGTTTGTCTACAGATGTGGTATTCACATTCTCTGAACAGGGAGAGACATAATTCTCTCTCCCAGGATTTTTCCTGGGGAAGGCAGTGAGAACCTCAAAAAAGAGAAAACAATTCTTATCTCAATTCACTGCTCCTGTTGTTTTGCACATGTGGAATGTGTCATGGAGATTGTTCACCCCAAGTGTTTTGGTTATTGGACACCAGGGAAGGTTGGTTTGGTTCCTTGGCCAATTTAAAAAAAACTGTGTCCTGGCTGTCTCAGACAGTCATGGGTTTTTCTTTAGTATCTTTTTAGTATGGTATCTCTTCAGGATGTAATTTAATTTAGTATTAGTGTAATATAGTATAGCTTAATGAAGCATTTGTTCAGTCTTTCTGAATCATGGAGTCAGAGCACATTATTCCCTGTACTGGGGGCTCCTGGCATCCATATACAGACACCTCCCAACTCTCTGTGCTTGGCCTGGACTTTGCTACTCATGGCCTTGACACTTAAATATTAGACACAACCATCAGCTCCCTGCATACAGTTAAACAAGTGGTTTTCTGGGGTTTGTTTGTTTGTTTGTTTTTCTGCTGGTCACTCTGTAATCTTGATCTGGCAGGAGGATTTTATAAACACCATCTTGTGTCATATCTGTCAGAAAGCTACACTTCTGAGTGCTGCAACTGATGGCAGCTCTTCAGAGTCTGTCCCTTGCTCTGGAAGGGAAGATATATAAAAACAGGAGGATAAAGCTCGTAATTTTTTATAGCTCAGTACTTAACACTCACAGGCAGTGGAGTAGAAAGCAGTCCCAGGAGAGGACATGTGATCCTCCCACTTTAGAGCTATACCCAATTTTAAAAGCCCCTCTGAGCATCCAATCACTGGGTTTAAGATGCTTTGACACACATGCATTAAAAGTTTGACCTTACCCAATAGATGGGGAGTAATTTTCACAAACAGAGACAAAGATCAGGGAAGGAAAGAGATGCTAGAGGTGAAGCAGGCCAAATGCTCAGACTATGGATAACACAGGTTGTGGAATGAGGTGCTGAGATTTACTGAGACATTTCTGAAGGTCATAAAAAGGTCATGCTCTGGTATGTACATGGTGTTCACTGTGAGAGGGATTATTGCAGTAATCACCACTGATCCCAGCCACTGCCCAAGCAAACCATTATCTAGGGAGAAAATCCCCTGTTCTTTGCTTTGTTCTGATCCTTTCCACAGTGCAGGCATCTCCTCTGAGTGACCCTGCTACACTCCCATCAAACCAGGACTCCAGGAAGAACTCCAAAGTCAGCACCTGACTATTTTTCAGCTGTGTCCTCTCTATAGATAGCACAGGTGACACTGCAACCTCTCCTAAGGCCAGAAGGGGCCAAACTCACTCCTTGCTTTCAGAAAAAGAAAAGGAGTGAAGGACAAACCCTGCACAGCAGAGACCCACTGGTGTGCACGCTGCCCATTGCCAGCAGCATGGCCTGCACACCTCCAGCTCAGCTGTGGCTGAGTTATCACAGCTTGGTGGGTGACAGGCTGTCAGGTGGCAGCTGAACTGCATGAAATAGCCAGAAGTGGGGAGGTGGGGCAGAAATGTGTGCCTGGGAAGTTCTCTCTCCTCCTCCATGGGCAGAGGAAGAGTCAGTGCTGGTAGGGGGAAACTCCTTCAGTCACAATGGCTGGAGATGATGGCTGGGGCCCAATGGTGGGAAAGAACAGAGGGAAAAAGACAGTTTAGGAAGCTCAAAAACATAACCACAGAGGGGAAAAAAGTGAAGAAACCAGACTTGCTTAGCCTAAAGTAAAGAAGGTTGGAAGATTTAACAGTTTTTGAGAGACACCTGGAACTGGTGGAGGATCTGCCAACAGAGGCCTTTCCAAATGAGTCACAAGCATCTGTCAAGAGTGTTCTAGCAGGAATCGTGGCTGTGGGCCAGGAGATGGGCTCCTGGGACCCCGTGGAGCTCCTGCCAGCCCTCTCTGTCTGAGCTGCATTGAGTGGCACCTCTCCTTTACCCTGCTCTGCCCGCTGGCAGCGGCGCCGAGGCGTCAGCACAGGAGTGACCCAGACCTGCAGCCTCCAAATCTCTGCTCCCCCAAAGCTCTGCCTCGGCTGAGAGGGTGGACAGAGGTGGCAGAGGAGGTCAGAGGTGGCAGAGGAGACCCTAACTCACCTGACCAAAAACTGCTTTGAGAGCAAGGGGTTGGACCAGCAGCCTCCACAGGCCCCTTCCCACCTGAATGGTTTCACGCAGGAGGAACCACAGAGGTTCACTGAGCCAGTCTAAGATTTCGTGGCAAGACCAGTGTCAGAACCCAGGAAATTCCTCTGGCTGCCCTGGAGGACTTGAGACCCTGTCAGGGGGCTCAGAGACCTTGGCACAGAGCCCAAGACCCCTGTGCCTTTGATTTAGCCCTTGGAAAAAACAA
>JAWWEY010000399.1:0-12006 GCA_035582745.1 Loriotus luctuosus
CATGGGCTAAAGCTGTAATTGGACAATTAACTCCAATATGCAAATGGACCAGAACTTATAAAAGTGAGAGACCCCATGACCAGGTGTCCATTTTGTGACCATTTTGGTTCATCTTGGGGGCAGCCCTGCCTGGGCTCTTGTGCTGCCCAAGGTGGATCCATTGAGGCCTTTTAATAAATCCCTTCTTTATTCTTTAACTCCATCTAATCTCTGTTCTAGGTCAGCCTTCACAAGGCATCAGTACTAACATTTCCATGAGGCAACATACAGAATGCTTCAGTAGACTCTGGACAGCCTGAATCACTGTCTTTTCTCTGCCTACAAACCCAATTGAATACAAATACTAATTCTGACATTCTCCAAACATCCACCACATGCAGGGCCTCAGAGAGAGCGCTCTCCTGATCCTTCTGACCACCTCTTTTCCACAGAGCACACAAAGGTCTACGAAAACCAAGAAACGTGTGGTGCCATTAAAATTCCTCCACTACAAAATTGCCAAGTGCTGTGAGCAGGACTTGAGTGTGTGGTTGTCTCACCTGCTGCCCCAGCCATGTGCTCATCCACGCTGAGCAGGAGCTCCCAGGCTGCTGGCTGGATGTCCCCGTACATCTCCTCGGTGAGGATGGGAGCCGCCTTGATCAGCAGGGACAGAGGGGCAGGGGACAGGCTCATCACCTGCAACAAACCAAGCCAGGCCTTAGGGCTGAGCAAATTATCCACAGGGGAGAACACACGCAGTGATTTTACCCTGGTTTTGGTCTGCAAATTACCCACCAATAACTTCTAAGTTCATCCATTTCAGAAAATGCTCCATAGAAGGGGACATGGTTTTCAGCCTATACTAAAAGGGCAGTGTTTCCAAACTAGAGTCTTTTGCTTGTCCTTCACATCACCAAAACACCAAAAAAGGAAAAGGAAAAAAAAAGGAAAGCCAAACTCTCCCAAAGTGGTGCACAACCAGCAATGCAGGTCCATTAAACTCTCACTAAGAATAGGCTGTTGCTTCTTCAGGAACTTGGAACAAGTAAGAAGAAAGAAAACAAATACTGTAAACTGACAGGCTACAGTTAAACATATCTGTGAATTCTTTGGCTTTTTGTATCCTCAGCTCTGGTGCTGAGGATATGGATATGTGATATATATGGAAAGCCAGAGATACAGACTGTGATGTAATGGAGCTAAATGTTTAAAGGCTTCCTTGACCATGTTTCCTCTTAAGAGGTTTAAATTTAGTATTACTCATATTGGGGAAAGATGTAGAGCTGATCTGATTGATATTCAGGAACAGTTCTTCACATGGGCTTGGAGATCCATATATATTTTCCCCCTTGTTGCATTTTAACCTGGCACCTATCTATCTGCCTCCCTAACTAGCATATGGCCTAATCAGTACCTGATTCCTGATGTATTTTAGCATTCCAGAGTCCTTCTTCCCTTCCAAGTTGATATCAATCACTCTCTTTTTAAGAGAAGGAGTTCTCAAGCATGACTTGTCTGAGCACTGGAAGGAAATAAAAACAAAGTGGAGTTCACTTCTATATTTCTCAAAATGTGGAAAAGGAGATTATGTACAAGAGGAATTTCTAGAAACCATCTGGTACCAGAGCTGTAGCACAAAGCCTTCTTCTTTGCTGGCAACAGGCCTAGTATCAGTGGGACAACACATTTCATCCAATTTTCTTCTATTTTTAACAATGCTTTTCCCAATAAAATCTTAAGGCAGAAGTCAGTAAACCAAATGAACAGTGTGAATGTTCTCTGAGTAATCTTGACTGGCGGCACACCCATGTATTTAGTTAAATAGGTGAGAGGCAAAAAGTCTACAGCTTCCCTCTAAAAAATTACCAATGGAAGTCTTCAGTGTACAGAATGATGCAATCATAGAATCACTGATGTGGGAAAAGACCTCTAAAGTCAAACCAGTAATCTAATGGTGCCAAGTCCACCACTAAATCATGTCCCCAAGTGCCACATCCTTACTTTCTTTAAAGTCCTCCAGGGATGGTGACTCCACTGCCTCACTGGGAGTGGAGCCTGGGCTGGACAAACCATTCACAGAAGTTTTTTGTAATATTCAATCTAAACCTTTCCTGGTGCAACTGAAATGGCCCTGAGGCCATTTCCTCTCAGTCTTGTCCCTTGTTTCCTTGGAGCAAAGCTCAACATCCACCTGGCTGCACCCTCCTGTCAGTTTTAGAGACTGAGGAAGTCCCCTTGAGCCTCCTTTTCTCCTGGCTGAGCTCCCCCAACTCCCTCAGCTAACTCCTGGTGCTCCAGCCCCTTCCTCATCTCCATTCCCTTCTCTGGACACACTTCCATGTCCTTCTTGGACTATGAAAAAAGCAAAGATTGTCAATTGCTCTCTGGAAGTGAGGTCTGTGCAAACACCCTGCACGTGTTTGTAGGAGACTTCCCTGCCTCTCAAATTCTTTCTTCGTGCTGTTTCCTAAATGCTTTGATGGTTTGATGTATGATGAAATGCACATCTCCTGCAATTCAAAGTTGGAGATGAAAGAAGTCACAGAAATTGAGAGTTCTTTTGCTACCTTTCATGAAACACACCAGCTACTCATCTTTTGCCTGTCTTCTGCAGAGGAAATGACTGCCTCTCTTTCTAAACAACTTGTGCTTTTCTGTGCCAGAGGAAAAATGTGGGGTTTACAGTTTTCAGGAAAGCAGAAACATTAGCTTCTGTTTCACCTGCTCTGTGCTTTTTTCCATGAAAACGTCCCTCAATTTTCTAACTTGACAGGAAACAATCTCCTGGTTGATGAAGAAACATAATTATTGTTTTCCTTTCATTTTGTTTTCCTTTCCTTTCCTAAAGAGGCCACTGCCAGCCTCTTTACCCAACTGAAAGCTTCATGACAGTTTCATGAACACTTTTGTTTCCAGTGTTACTGCCAAGCAGTTGAATGGTTCTGCCATTACAATTACTCAAGATAACTGTAGTCTGCCTGCTGTGGTTTAACTGTTGACACAATTCAGTTTGTCCCTGGGTGAGCACTTTCCTGAAAGCAGAAATGTATTTCCATTGAAGTTAAAAGTACACTTTTACATATAAAAAGGTACAAAGTTGTCTGAATACCCTACTGAAATGGTCATTAAAAGGAGACAAACATTAAAGACCAATGTGTACAATTCTTAGAAGAGCTGAGAGCACAGACCTAAAAGAAAGAAACTACATAAGATTATACAAGAATTTCAGAATGATTCTTACTAACAGACAAGAAAAAACATGAACAAAGAGAGAGAGAACCCACAGGATAGTAAGCAGAGGCCACAAAATAGCATTAAAATTGAAGTCAGATTGTAAGCTTTTGAAATGACCTTATCAGCAACTAAGATGCATCCCAGTCAATACAGATGACATTCCTTACATAATGCTGAATGACTTAATTTCTGGGTTTTTTTACAGCAAAGCCAAGCTTAGGAAAACCTGCATCCATTTTGTCATGAAAGAACTGTATGAGTACATCCCGCAGTTTTCAAAGGCAATCACGACGTGTCTGGACCAACCCTAAAACATTCTGGTTTTTCCATTTACTCACTTCCTTCTGCTTTTTGCCTCTTGCCACGTTGTTCAGAGTGCTGTTTTCCCTCAGGGAGTCCACAGTGTCCCCATAGAGCAGTTTGATGGCCCTGACAAGGCGAGCACAGGAGCGGCTGTGGTGGAGGTAGCAGTGGGGGTGACAGTAGTCAATGTGAGTGCAGATGAAACTTTGCTGGTTGCACAACAGGATCATAACCTGGAAATTAAAACATAAACACTTATCTACAGAAAATGGAGTTACACAGGCAGGGATTGGGACAGTCAAGCCAGCTTTTTCTCAGCTTAGCTAGGGAGGTGTGAAGCTCAACACAGTCTTCATACTCACAAGAGGCTTGCAAACTAGCTGGGCATGGCTAAAGAAACATTAGTGCTAAAAAAGAAAAGGAACAGAGCTGCTATAGATGTGTATATTTGGCTGATGGCAAGGTTAAGGCTGAGGCAAACAGCATCCTCTCAGTTTGCAGAAAAGCCATTGTATCGCCACTCTGAGATGAGAGCTTGGACTGGAAACCATCAACTAGCCAATTGTTATTAAAGCTGCAAACCCACCATGTTTGGGGTTAGTTTCCTTCAAGGGGTGCAGAGGGAAATATCTCAGTATGCTCCCCAGTAGAAATCAGCTGTGTCAGTTGCTCTGCATGTCATTGGGCAGACCCATCCAGCCCAGCTCCATGGGAGCTGGCTCAGTTGCTATTTCTACTAGTGCTGCCATATGGCAGCAAGGAGTAGTAAAAATTACCTAGAAATCAGGTAAGTATTTTGGAATTTAGCTATTCTGAGCCCTTCTTTGCTGCAGAAACACTGGTATTAGTCTTTAAGCTCTTAATTAAAGATAGCCTTGGCAAATCTACACTTGAGTGACCACTCTGGTGTAACTCAGATGGTTTCTTGCCAGAGGAGCAAAGCTCAGCCCAGCAGCTCTTCGTACACTGATCTTCACATTACACACAAACCCAGCCTCTTATTAGCACTGAGGAAAACACACAGGCATCTCCAAGCCATTCACACTGTAGGTCTTAAGAGGCCTTCATGAATCTTTGTCTTCCCCCCACAACCCAGTGCAGAATTACCCAGAACTACCAGAAGGAAGCTATCCCCATTTTCCATCCACTGTGTCTGTCTGTGCAGCTGCAATCTGCTGGCTCTCTCTCCAGGCTGCCACATCATTCTCAACCTTAAAATATTGAAGCTTCTAAAAATGACAGGAGCATAATCTAAAACAAATCTGTGTAATATTTGTGGGATTCAGTGTTTGCCCCCTTGTTCTGGCCTCCTGTAATTTTGGGGCCAATCAAGAATAACTCAATATTGATACCAATGTGAAAATTGTATAGCAGTACTGTAGAGCTTCTACCAGCCTCTGGTCCACTCTTATAAATTGCTGTAATGGTACACTGACACAGAGTGAGGACACCAGGCTCCCTAAAGGACAGGTAAAGGAAATGTTGGTGCCTTCACAGCAGCAATTGGAACCAGTGATCCTTTGGAGTTGTTTGCTTGTGGCAACCAAGTAAAGCAGGCTTTTGTTTTGCCTGTAGTTTTAGTGACCATCTACCCACACCTCCTTTCTAACAAATAGAAAAAAATTGCATTGTCATGTAATATTGGTACTTGTGAGTCATTAACTGTACCAGGTGATTTTTCAAATTCTCCTTTCTCCTATGCAAGCTAATCTCATTTAAAGTGAGACAAACATCTCAAGTTTCTTTCAGAATTCATGAGTTCATGTGAAAGCAGCCTCCCACACTGAGCAAGGGCACCATGATGTATCTTAAGCTGCTGACTAGGGTAATTCCCTTATCCTCTGGTGATGCAGCATCCAATACATACACAAATGTCCAACACACTCACTTTAGTACACTGGAATTTCCAAATGAGGTGTAACCATTACCAAGAGCATTAGAGTAGTAAAGAAAGCAGGGTAGTCCAGGGATTGAGATACTAGATTGGAAGACATGGCATTCAAGTTCCCTGCCCTGCCAGCCTCATCTGGAAAAGAAAATTATCAAAAACTTTTTCTGACATCAAACTATTAGATTAAGCCTGGTTTTGCCCACACCCCATAGGAATGGGGCAGCTGAGAGCAGCCTATGTGAAATACCTGGGGAAAAAATGAAGACATCAATTCAGTATTGAAAAATGAAGATATCAAGTCAGATATCAAACTGTCATTCCCAAAGACAACTCAAAAGTCAAAGCATGTCTGTGCTCACACAGGACACCATCAATCATGGCACAGCAATGCAGACTTGCCCAATTGACTTCTGGCAAGTCTAAATCACAGAGATTTAAGTCTAAGGCACAAAGATTGCCCTTAGGCCCTGCATGACCAAACCACACCTGCACTGTTGTACTCCCTGTCTGCCGGGCAGAGTCAAGACTACACAACTACCTCATATCCTGGAGATCTGGTACATCACCTCAGGCCTTGTCTCTATTTGGAATTAGCCCTTGTTCAACAAGACTCTGTTGCCTTACATGAGCAGCTTCTGAAATGCCACTTCCCAGAAGCCCAGCTCACACTGTAGCCCATTCTGTTGCTCTCCCTGAAACACACACTACTGGCCATGCTGGAGATAAGGTACTGAGCTAATGTATTTTTCAGCTGAGGCAGTATGGCTGTCCCTGCACACCTAGGGGAAAAACAAATCAAATAGATGAACTAGAGAGAAAGAGGTTTAATTCCATTTCAGAAATGGCAAACACACAATTTCCAAAGCCTGCAGCTTACTTACACCTGAGATCCTTTATGCTATGTGGGAAAAGCACAAACTGTGATCTGGTTTTTGCCAGACAAAGGTGTTTTTAGTTGGAAATGCCATCCTTGGGAGCACTTCAGGCAGCTTGTACTTACGTGCAGCCAGGACATGTTCCGGTGATAGTTTTCCTCCATGCCCGTGCTGCTCAGTACCTCGGGTTCAATGCTGGGCTCGCTTGCGCTCCAAGGGCTCCCTTCTTCAAAAGAAAAATACCCAAAAGGTTGTTGTTTTTACTGCTCCCTGTGTGCTTTAAGACTAGGGACAGCACTTGTAAGCCAGGCCAGCCTTGTGGGAACAGATGAGAGTGCACAGAATATGTCACACTGGTAAGTCTGCATCGGGACATCCCTCCCCAGTCCTGTGCTGGCTTGACACTTACAAGAACTACTTGGACTTGACCCATAGGCCATCTTGTCAGTAGCAAAAATTTGTCCCTCCATTTTTATTCTTTTTTTCTTTAATGGAAGGGAAATGGATAATCCAAAACCATCATAAACAAATTCTTTGCACCATTCAGATGCTGCAAATGGTTGGTTTAGTGATCTGCATTGACTGGGCTCTGTGGTTAAAAAAGTCAACAAAAATCCAACCAGAAGTGGCATCCAACTGGAAATGCCAACAGGAAAAGTCCCTGCTAATTGCCCATAGGAACTGCTAATGTCATGGGGATGAAAGGGGAAAAAAATCCTGATTCTAGCACTAGAACACCTCAGACCTCAGGCAAGGGAGAGATTTCCCTGAGAATTTCACTGACCCCTGTGTTCCCCCTAACCGCTTCATACCCTATGGGCCTCCTACAAAGCTAATACTAATGATATTAAGACTTGGCTGGAAATGACCCTTTCTCTCCTCTTTAAGTGAACTGTGACTCATCAAAGTTTACAGAATTGACAATCTCACTCTCCATGTCCTCCTACCGAAGCATCTTTTGGGCAACATAAAAATGACCATTAAACTTGGGAGGTTATTCCAGCTCCAAATGTATCCACAGCTTTTGGCTAACACCAGTAGTGAAGGGAAGCCCTTTAATTCAACTGTGATGGAGATTTCACAGAGCAGGATGCACATCTTTTTTTCATAAGATAAATGTACGGACATCCATCTTTTAAATACTAAGGAAAGCAGCTGTAAACCACAAAAATAGATCTTTATGCCAGTATGTAGAAATATAGTATGCAGCATGTGAATGTTATGTTCTGCATATATGAATACATGTTTTACATGTCACCAGACATGCTTATGGCATCATATCCCACATGGAATATGAAGTTCATGCCTAAATATATATGTGTTTATATATAAATATATACACACATATAGCCAATCTGTTGCTATGGACAATAAAACATCATATATACATATCACCTCATGTATTCATGATATCCTATGATTTAGGGGTGTGTGTGTATGTGCATATACACAGGTGCATGTGCTCCCCTACAGACAGCAAGCGTTCAGCTGGCAGGCCAGCATTCTGAGAGCTCATGCTTTAACACAGTTCTGAACTGACAATCTGTGCATGGAGCTGACACTGCACCCAGGATTTGTACCGTGCTCCTCCCAGGCCCTGGTCCAGGCAGCCCCTGAAGAGAGCTCTAGATTTTTCCTAGCCTGGAGAGGTGGGGATCTCTCGCCATTTCTAGCTCTGCTGCAATCACATCAAGAGTTTAAGGTCCTTCCTAGTGTCCCCTCCCTTTCCACCCACTCATCTAAGTTACCTATATCAGTGACAGTGTCCCTGCTGTGGGACAGCTGCAGCTCCTCATTCTCAGACTCTGAGTCCTGCCGTGATAACTTGGTGCTCTTTAGGCTGCCGGCCCGGCGAATGCTGGAAAGGGAACCCCCCTTCTTCACCCGGAAACTGCGGGTTCCTTTAATCTGGAGCAAGCGGGAGCCTCCTATCCTGATCTTCCTGCTGGGAACTGTATTGAAAGAATAAAAGAGGACTTTTTTCCCCTTAATTTTTCCCCATTTAAAAAAGAAAGAGATGCTGGCCCTCCCCGCCCTCCCAGCCCTTTGCTGCCAGCCTGTATTGCAGCATCTTCTGCCAAGGAATCAGAGTGGGGTCAGAGGCTCCCTCCAAAGCCAACGCCAATGCAGCTCGATCAATCGGGGAGTAAAGATGCTTCACAAAAATGTGGTCAACACCTCAAATCCTGGAGATCTGGTACACCACCTCAGGCCTTGTCTGTATTTGGAATTAGCCCTTGTTCAACCACCAGCAAGTGGAGTCATGTGCGCTAACAGAAACCCAAAGCGCGGACAAGAAAATGCGACAATTCACACCAAACTGAATCAATTCCTGCCAGGAAGCAGGATGTGCCCAATGGATGTGAATTGCAGCTTTCTTTGCCAGTCCTTAGAGTTTACATTAGTGCAGCATCACTTCTTGCTATGGATAGCTGGCTAAATCCCTTGTTCAAGCATGAACAAGGCACCTTGGACAAACCTATTTTCCTGTGGGTCTGGGCTCTGTAAACCTCCCTGAGCTCTGCAGTAGGATCAATAATTTATTTGTACAAGAGGGGAGTCTGCTCCATGAGGCTAGCACTCAAGGCTTCTCTGAAGTAAGGTTTGCATAAATCCGTGTCTCTGCATGTTACTCTTCATCATTAGAATGCTTTAGAGGGAACAGAAGCACGTAGATCTTCTCCTTCAGACAAATCAGCAGCTTTCAGGCATTAACAACATCCATTGACACTCTGCATTTTTGATGAGCACAGACATGGAATGGTTCAATGTTTAAAGCACCAACTGTTTGCACTTTCATTCTCCTCCTAGTTCAAAGGCAGTACATGGCAGTATGTCAGTCCAAATGTTGCAACACTCAGTCATTTTACTGCAGATCTAACAAGGCAAGGCCACATGTGATCAATTACCTTTGGTGTGCAGTTGGGAATGAACAGCACAGAGCTTTTTGGATACTATGGGTAAGCAAAAGATTTAAATAGAATTGTATTTTGGCTTCAGGATAAAGCAAACACACCTTTACTCCTGAGATTGCCCCCGGTTTCTCAGGAATGGAATTCCCACTCCCATTTCCAGTGGCTAGCACCCTGGTCAAAGGCAGCTGGATATTTTGGGAGCTACCCCTCAGTCCTCACAAATCAGTTGGCAAACCACTGCTGGGTGACCAAAGAATCTCCCTCCAAGTGACAAGTTCCTCAGCAATCACTACTGCTTGAACACTGTTCACACATCAGCTCCACGAATCCCAAACTGCTTCAGCACATGTAACTGCATTTCGTGAGGTCTGCAGAATCCCATTCTGGTACCCAAAGAGTACATGTGATCATCTGAGGGCCTGCATCTACCTAGCTGTGGTGTCTGTATTTCAGACCTACCTGGAGCAGATTCTATACAGTAAACCCGTGGCTTTTGGGGAGCTGCTAAGCCATGCCTGGGAGGAGCAACGAGAGCAAAGTTTTTAACACTCCAGAAAAATGAAGGGAAACAGATTAGCACTCATCAAAGAGTTTGAGATAAAGAAACCTCTCACTGCAGGCAAGCAAAATTTAGTTACATTCACACAACAACGTTTTCTTATCTAGGAAAGTGTAGATTATCAAAGATGCCTCTGCATCTGCAGTGTTTGGCCCAGGTGGATTCCCAGAAGAATATGCTGTGGCCAAAGAAAAGAACATAATTATTGGAATTTTAAAATATAACATTACCTTGCATTTATTAAGCGTCTAAAATACTGGAGTTACATTTTTGCTAAGGTATATTAGGATTCAACCTTCCTACCATAGTCACTTTCCCCATGTCTAAAATGCAGCAAAGAAGCAGCCTTAGTAAAGGAAAACTACATGCCAGCTTAGAGAAAATGGAAAGAAAACTCAAATAAAACCACAGGAAAATGTAGTTTAATGGGGAAAAGGGTGCAGAAAGTCAATACTATCTTTGCAAAAATACATTATGCCTCTAGCACAGTAACATGCAAAGGAAAATCTAAGTCAGCATTGTCTCTAACAAAAAGAGGATAGTTAGAGACTTTCCACCAGCAATTTCCAGCAGGACTGCCCACTTGAAGGTATCCTCAAAAAAAAACCCCAACCCCAACCTAAACTTCTTCTCATCTAAACAGGCAGAGAAGAGACATCTTATCCCACACATCTTAAAACTACCAGACAAATCATAAGGCTGTGTGTTTTTCTGGGCTGCCAATATATCAAGAGTAGACAAAATGAGGTTAAGCATCAATTTATCCAGCTCACCTTTCTTAGGTGAAGTAACTGGCCCACCAGACACACAATTTTGGGGAAAGTTTTACACCACACAAGCCTTGGAAGCATTTCTAATATTTTCTCCAGTAATTGTGGCAAGGTCACAGCTGAAGACAACACAAACTTTATCCAAAGTCTGCAGAAGTCAATAAAAGCTCCTCCAAATCATTAACAGACATTACAGTTCTGAGAGGAAAACCAGCCACAGACCTCACTGTTGTGAAACAATTATTAAACATTTATCCTTTTCAAGCAATCATCAAAATTATCATTCCAATCCCTGCACCTGTAAATTACTACTATGAGACAATGTAAGTAGTTCTAGGAAACATGTTAGAGGGTGATCTAGAGGTATCTGGCAGTTTAGTCTCTAATTGCAAACACACACAATGACTATATTGTATTGCAACACTTGTACCATCAGATAGAATGTGAGTCTTGCATGAGATGGCTCAAAAATGGAAACGATCTGCTGCTCTCAGCAAACACAGTGAGCTTGAGGTCTGCTTGTACACCATAGAGGATGTTGGTAACATCAATCTGCTAGCCATCAAAAGCCACACAGTGGATTTTTCATGTGGTAGCAAAGAATTCAAGAGGCCAATCACACTAATTTGTTGTGATGCCATGACTTCCAAACCCGTACAGATTTTCCACGGAAAAATACCAATCTTCCCTTCTATCTGTGATTTCCCCAAAGTGAAAAACTGTGACCAGAAAAAAACAAACACCACTTTTGATCTTTATTTTTACAGTGAATCAAATAGTGATGCTTCTTTTCTCAGCATCTCACTAAGAGACAGTTTCAAACGAGGTTTGCTCCTTTTTTAGCAATTGTGCAAAGCTTTCGATCGATTTCAGTCATAGCACTGTTTTATAAAATTTAACATCTTTGCTTCTCACATTCATTATATTGAACCCTGAAGGCCAAAAGCGTCTCAGAAATGATTTAAAGCCACGTGACTCCATGGCTGCCTGCTTTTTAACACAGTCTATGCAAATGAAAACACAAAATCAAGCGCCACTTCACAAGCCCTGAGAGTACAAAAGCCTTATTGTTCTGACAAACCTTTTTTCTCCTCGAAGCCAGCCTCAGATTTGAGGGTGTGGCTGCTGCTGTGCAGGGAATCCTTTGAATCTTCATTTTCATCCAGAACCCCAGCAAAGCTGATCTTTCTCTCATACCTGTGTCGGTCCATCTCAGGATCCAGCCGCAGCCTGCAGCTCTCCAGGTCCTGCAGCAGAATGGAGACCACACAGATGTGCCAGCAGTGTGAGCTCCCACTGCAACCAGAGAAGCTTCACAGGACTCACTGAATCACTGGGTTGGAAGAGACCTTCAGGATCAGGAGTCCAACCCAGCCCCAACACCTCAACTAAACCCTGGTACCCAGTGCAACATCCAGGCTTTGTTAAACACATCCAGGGATGGTGACTCCACCACCTCCCCAGGCAGCCATTCCAG
>JAWWEY010000400.1:0-11977 GCA_035582745.1 Loriotus luctuosus
GTGAGGGAGGGGTACGAGTGGTTCGCCCGTTCTTTGAGGAGGGATTTTAGGGAGCTGAGAGGTTCCAACCCTGCCTCTCAGTGGGAGCCGAGAGGTTTTCTTTGGGGGGGGGGCTTTATTCACCTCATTCCAGGGATGTTTTGTGAGGGGGGTGCTTCATCCCTGCCCCTTAAATTGGGGTTTGGGGGAGTCTGAGAGGCTCCAAAAGGTCCTGACTTCCTCTCTTTGAGGGATTTGTGAGGGGGAGCTTTAGTCTCCTCACTCCAGCGGGGTTTTCTGAGAGGGGGCTTCATCCCCACCCCTCAAATTGGGGTCTGGGGGGGTCTGAGAGACCCCTTGGTGTGATCCAGGGGGGGTTGGGGATTTTCTGGGGGCATTTTTCAGGGGTTTTGGGGTTTTGACCCCACAAATGTGAGGGAAGGGCTTCATTCACCCCTGATATTGTTACCTGGGAGGATTTGGAGGCTCCCTCCCCTCACTTTTTACCTTTTGAGGGAATTTTGGGCTCTCTCTCTTTCCCTGAGGTAATTTTGAGGTTTCCACCCTTCATTTTTATCTTTTGAGGGAATTTTGGGGTCCTACCTTTTCTCCTGAGGTAATTTTGAGGTTTCCACCCCTCATTTTTATCTTTTGAGGGAATTTTGAGCCTTCCACCCCTCTGCTTTCCCTTCCGAGGGAATTTTGGGCTCCCCTTTCCCCTGAGGGAACTTTGGTGCTGCCACCCCCCATTTTCTCCTCTGGGAGAGTCCCAGCCTTGAGAAACCCCCATATAATCCCTTTCTCCCATTTTTTACCCTGTTTTTCTCCTTTTTTCCCTATTTTTCCCATTTTCCCCAGCTCGCCCATGGCTCCCCGCCGCTCCTCCCGGCTCCGTCCCTCGGGCTCCTCCTCAGGATCCTCGTCCGGCCGCGCTCCGCGATCGGCCCCGGGGAGCGGCTCCCCCAGCTCCCCCCACAGCCCGTGAGATTCTTGGCAATGTCCTAAAAACCCTCTCATTCCCCTTTCCTCACTACTTTTTCCCAGTTTCCCCAAAATTTCTTAATTTCTGACCCATTTTTGCCGCGTTTCCCTGCCCATCCCAGCTCTTTTTTTAATCCATTTTTTCCTGATTCCAGCCACATTTTCCTTAATTTTTTCCCCAGTTTTTCTCAGTTTCTCCCCATTTTCCCCAATTTCCCCGTTTCCCCCCTCATTTCCCCCACTTCTCCCTCATTTTCCTCAGTTTTCCCCTCATTTTCTTCAGTTTTCCCCCATTTCCTCCAATCTCATCCCATTTTTCCCCTCATTTTTCCAATTCCCACCCCCATGTTCCCCATTCCCCCCCATTTTCCCCTCATGTTCCCAGTTTTTTCTCTTATTTTCCCCTCTCATGTTTCCCATTTCCCCCCCAATTTTCCCCTGATTTCCCCCGTTTTTCTCCCATTTTTCCCCCATTTTTCTCAATCCCATCCCATTTTCCCCCCATCCCATCCCCTTTTTTCCCCCTTTCCCCTCCCTTCCAGCCCCACTTTCCCCACCTCACCCCCAAAGTTCCCGGTTTTTCTCCCAAAAATCCCCTCAGGGAATTCCCGGACGATTCCGACTCCGGCAGCGACTTCGAGGCCTCTCTGCGGCCCCGGAGCAAGCGGGGCCCGCCCCGAGGAGCCGCCAGGAGCCTCGTAAGTCTCAAAAATCTCATTTTTTAACGGATTTCCACGCATTTTAGCCGATTTTTGTTAATTTTTCCCGATTTTCGTTGATTTTCCCCCGTTTTCCCCTCAGGCCCCAAAGCGCTCCCGCCTCTCTCCTGGGGATGGGCAGGACCTGGAGCAGAATTCCCTGGAGCAGAATTCCCTGTTCGAGGCCGTTTTTTCGGGAAAAGTGGCCACGGAGGTACCGAAAAATTGAAAAAATCCCTGGGAGGTTCCCAGAATTCCCAGGATTTCCCCCAAATTCCTTTTTACCCCTCAAATCCCCATTTTTCTCCCAAAATTCCCCTGGTTTTCCTCTAAATTTTCTGGTGTTTTAAATGAAAATTCCCGATTTTTTCCTCCAAAATTTTCCTTTTTACTCAAAATTCTTGGTTTTCCCCCCAAAGTTCCTGATTTTCCCCTGAAATTCCCATTTTTTTCCTCTTGAAATTCCCATCTTTTCCTCCTGGAATTCCCATTTTTCCCCTAAAATTCCCATTTTCCCCCTGAAATTTTTCTTATTCCCCCAAAATTCTCATTTTTCCCCTGAAATTAGTTTTTCCCCCAAAATTTCCCGATTTTTTTTCCTCCTGAAACCCCCGTGTTTTCCCTTGAAGTTCCTTTTATTTCCCTGCAAAATTCTGATTTTCCCCCTACAAAAATCCAATTTTTTTCCCCAGCACGTTTCCATCTTTTCCTAAAATTGCTTTCCTCCTAAAATTCTTTTTTTTCCCTTGAAATTCATAATTTTTTTCCCCCTGAAATCTCAATTTTTTTCTCATAAAAATCTTTTCCCTCCCTAAATTCCTTTTTTTTCCCCAAAATTCCCATTTCCCCCCCAAAATTGCCATTTTTTCCCCTAAAATTCCTTTTTTTGTCCCAAATTCCCTTTTTTCCTCTAAAATTCTCTTTTTTCCTCCCAAATTGCTGCTCAGACCCTGGTGGACGAGTGGCTGGAGTGGTACCGGTGGGACCGGGAGGCCGCGTTCCTGGAGCTGCTCAACTTCATCGTGCGCTCCCGTGGCTGCCGGGGTGAGAAACGGGGAAATTGGGAAAAACGGGGAAAACTGGGGAAAATGAGTGAAAAAATTGGGGGAAAATGAGTGAAAAAATTGGGGGAAAATGGGATAAAAAACAGGAAAAATGTGGGAGTTCCTGGAGCTGCTCAACTTCACCGTGTGCTCCTGTGGCTGCCGGGGTGGGAATGGGGCGAAAAATGGGGAAAATTAGGAAAAAGGAGGAAAAAATGGGAAAAAAACCCGGAAAAAATGGGGAAAATGGGAAAAATGAGGGAAAATCAGAAAAAGCAGAGGGGGAAAATGGGTTTGGGATGAGGGAAAATCGGGAGGAATGGGATTGGAATTGGGAAAAATGGGACAAAATGGGATTGGGATGAGGGAAAATGGAAAATTCTGGGGCTGGGATTGGGAAAAATGGGATTGGGATGGGGATAAATGGGGTGAGATGGGATTGGGATGAGGGAAAACGGGGAATTTTGGGACTGGGGTTAGGAAAAATGGGGGGAAAATCGGAATTCTGGGATTTGAGCCATGGGGAAACCCTTGGCAAAAGGAATTTTAGGGAATTTTCAGGCGTGGTGACCCCGGAGATGTTCCGGGAGCTGCAGAACTCCGAGATCATCCGGAGGCTCACGGAGACCTTCCAGGAGGTACGGGGGCTTTTCCTGGCGATTCTGGGGCTTTTCCTGGCGATTCTGGGGCTTTTCCTGGCAATTCTGGGTCATTCCCAGGGAATTTTCCAGGTTCCTCCTGGAATTCTTGGTGTTTCCCTGGAATTCTTGGTATTTCCCTGGAATTTTTGGTGTTTTCCCTGGATTTATTTGCAGGTCTCCTTGGACTTTTTTGGAGTATTTTCCCTGGATTTTTGGTGGTTTTTTTCTTGGATTTTTGGTGCATTTATTTCTTTATTTGGATTTCTTTCCAGATCTCCCTGAAGTCTCCTTTACTCTTGCATTTTTGGTGTTTTTTCCCTGTATTTTCAGTGTATTTATTTCTTTATTTGGATTTATTTCCAGCCCTATCTGGAGTCCTCTCTGTCCCAGGATTTTTGGTGTCTTTTCCCTGGATTTATTTCTACTTCTCTATTTCCAGCGCTCCCCACAGTCCCCATTGTGCAGGAATTCCCAGCCCTGGCACTGGTTCCATTTGGATTTGGGTGCATTTATGGATATGTTTGTATTTATTTATTTCTATTTCTCTACTTCCGGGATATAGTTTTATATATTTATTTTGTATTTGTTTTATATTTCTACATTTTTAACGCTCCCCAGAGTCTCCATTGTGCAGGAATTCCCATCCCTGGCACTGGTTCCATTCCAGTTTCTCAGAGCTCCTGGCAGTGCCGGTGCTGGGTGGATTTTCAGTGCATTTTCAGTCCATTTTCAGTGCATTTTTATTGGATTTTCAGTGCATTTTTGTGGGATTTTTATTGGCTTTTCAGTGGATTTTCAGAGGATTTTCAGTGAATTCATCAGGAGCTGCAGCACCTCGGTGTTTGGCTGCGTTTATGGGTACATTTACATTTATATTTATATTTCTATTTTCAGCACTCCCCAGAGCACCCTCTGTCCCTGAGCTCCCCTCCCTGGCGCTGGTTCCACTGAGCTCCTGGCAGTGCCGGTGTCCCGGGGCAGCACCGGGAGCTGCAGGACGGGTTCCTCACGGGCTGTGCTGTGCTTGGCTGCGGTTATGGACACATTTCTATTTCTATTTGTTTGTATTTCTGTATTTCAGGACTCCCCAGAGTACCCATTCTCCCTGAGCTCCCAGCCCTGGCGCCGGTTCCGTGCGGGTTTCTGTGAGCTCCTGGCAGTGCTGGTGTCCCGCGGGCAGCACCGCGAGCTGCAGGACGGGTTCCTCATGGACTCGCTGCTGCCGTTCCTCACCGGCCTGGCCGACTCGCAGGTGCGGCCCTTCCGCCACACCGGCACCCTGGCAGGTGCGACTGCTGCAGCTCCTGGCTTTGGCTCTTGCTGCTGCTTCTTCTCATTGCTTTCCTCTTTAGTCTTGGCTTTTCTCATTTTTTTCCTGCTTTTTCCCACTTTTTTCCTCTTTTTTCTAATTTTTCCTTGGCTTTTTCCTGTTTTTTCCCTGATTTTTCTCACTTTTTTCCTGTTTTTTTCCGTAATTTTTCTTTATTTTTTCCTGCTTTTTCCCTAATTTTTCTTTATTTTTTCCTGTTTTTCCCCGTTTTTTCTTTATTTTTTTGTCTTTTTCCTGGTTTTTTTCTTATTCTCTTTTTGGTTTTTCTCTTTGTTTTTGGTTAGTTATTCCCTTTTTTCCCTCCTCATTTTTCTCACTTTTTAAGTCCTTTTACCCTGTTTTTTCCCTCAGTTTTTCTAATTTTTTTCTCATATTTTTCTGCTTTTTCCCATTTTTTCCCATTTTTCCCTGTTTTTTCCCATTTTTTCACTTTTTTTCTCTCCTTTTACCAAAATTCCCTGGTTTTTCCCCCATTTCCAGCCCTGAAGTTGATGAGCTCCCTGCTGGGAGCTTCCCCCTTTTCTGCTCTGATTTTCCCTTTTTTTCCTCTTTTTTTTCTGTTTTTTCTGATTTTTTCCTATTTTTTCACCTATTTTTCCCATTTTTCACTTTTTTCTCCCATTTTACCCAAATTCCCTATTTTTCCCCCCATTTCCAGCCCTGAAGCCGATGCACTCCCTGCTGGGAATTTTCTCCATTTTTGCTCTGTTTTTACCCCGTTTTCCCCATTTTTTCCCATTTTTTCTGGTTTTTTTCCCATTTTTTCACCTATTTTCCCCATTTTTTTACTTTTCCTCCTATTTTACCCATATTCCCCGTTTTTGCCCCATTTTTCCAGCGCTGCAGCTGATGAGTTCCCTGCTGGGAATTTCCCCCTTTTCTGCTACGTTTTTCCCCATTTTTTCACCTATTTTCCCCATTTTTCACCTGTTTTCCCCATTGTTTCCCATTTCTCTCCCATTTTACCCCAATTCCCGTTTCCCCCCATTCCAGCGCTGAAGCTGATGAGCTCGCTGGTGGAGGTGGCGCTGGCGCTGCGGCAGCAGCAGGAGCATTGCCAGCGCCAGCTGGGGGCAGAGCAGGGCAAAGAGCCCCACAGGAGGGGCAGCGAGCGCCTGGAGGCCCTCGGGGACAGACAGCTGCAGGTGGGCATGGAAAATGGGCTGAAAAACGGGGATTTTGGGAAAAAATGGGAAAAAACAGGGAAAGATTGGGGAAAAAACACAAAAAAATGGGCAAAAAGAGCCCAGCCGGAGGGGCAGCGAGCGCCTGGAGGTTTTCAGGGACAGACAGCTGCAGGTGGGGACCAAAAATGGGGGGGAAAATGGGGATTTTGGGAAAAAACAGGGAAAAAATGGAGAAAAAATGGGGCAGAAAAGGAGAAAATGGGAACACAAGTGGGGGGAAAATCAGGGACAAAAATGGGGGAAAGTGGGAAAAAATATGGGAAAAACCCCAGGAAAATGGGGGAAAAATAGGGGAAAAATCAGGATTTTGGGGGGCTTGGGGTGAAAGTTTGGGAATTTTGGGAGATTTTAGGTGGAGATTTGGGAATTTTGGGGGATTTGGGGTGGTTTGGGGTGGATTTGGGGATTTTGGGTGAATATTTGGGAATTTTGGGAGATTTTAGGTGAATATTTCGGAAATTGTGTGGATTTGGGGTGGTTTTGGGTGGATTTTGGTAATTTTGGCGGCACCTTAGGTGAATATTTGGGAATTTGGGATTTTAGCTGAAAAGTTGGGAATTTTGGGGGGAATTTGGGTTTTTTGGGGGATTTGGAGGGAGTTTTGGGTGGAGCTGCGGGAGGAGCTGGAGCTGCTGATGAACAAGATTTGGGTGGGATTTTGTGGGATTTTGGGTGGGGTTTTTGGTGGATTTTGATGGATTTTGGGTGGAATTTTGGGAGTTGTAGCTCCGGGAGCAACAGGAGGAGCTGGAGCTACTGATGAACGCGATCTTCAAGGGCGTCTTCGTGCATCGGTACCGGTGAGAAAATGGGGAAAAAATGGGGGAAAATGGGATGGGGAGAGGGAGAAATGGGAGGAAAAGTGGGGAAAATGGGATTGGGATGGGGAAAAATGGGGAAATGTGAGAAAGAATGGGATAAAATGGGTAAAAACTGGAATAAAATGGGGGAAAGTTTGGATTGGGATGGGGGAAAACAGGATAGAATGGGGGGAAATGGGGAAAAAGGAATGAAATGGGGTGGAAATGGGATAAAGTGGGGGGAAAATAGGATAAAATGGGAAAAATGGGGGAAAATGGGGGGGAAAAGAGAAAATAATGGGAGAAATTGGGAAAAAATGGGGAAAAACAGGAAAAAAGGGGCAAGGGGGAATTTTAGGTTTTGGGGTTAATGGGAGTTTTGGGGGGATGTTGGGGTTAAAGGGGGGGAATTTTAGGGTCCCAGGGGGGATTTTAGGGGGATTTGGGGGTTAAAGAAGGAGATTTTGGGGAGGGTTTGGGGGCACAGGGAGGTTTTTGGGGCATTTTGGGGGGATTTTGAGGGATTTTGAAGGGATTTGGGGGGATTTGAGGGGATTTTGGGGGGATTTTGGGGCCCATGTGGGGAATTCTCTCCTCGGGGCAGGGACGTGGTGCCCGACATCCGCGGGATCTGCATGGAGGAGCTCGGGCTGTGGGTCAGGAGGTTCCCCAGCTCCTTCCTCACCGACAGCCACCTGAAATACCTGGGCTGGACCCTGCACGACAAGGTGAGGGCAGGAAATGGGGGAAAAATGGGAAAAAATAGGAACAAATCCAAAAAAATGGGGAAAATCGGGAAAAAAATAGAAAAAAATGGGGAAAAATCCTGAGAAAAAGTAGGAAAAATCAGGGGAAAATGGGAAAATCCTGCAAAAAATGGGAAAAAAAATCCTTTGGAAAATGGTGAAAAAATCCGAGAAAAATGGGAAAAAATCTGAGAAAAATGGGAAGATTTGGGAAAAATCCTGGGGAAGATTTGGGGAAAATTCTGGGGAAAATGGGGAAAAAAATCCGAGAAAACTGGGAAAAATTGGGGAAAATTCCAGGGAAAATGGGAAAAAAAATCCCGGGAAAAATCCAGGGGGAAAACTGGGGAGAAACTCTGGAAAAATGGGGGAAAACCCCAGGAAATTCTGGGAAAATGGGAGAAAATCCCAGAAATTCTGGGGAAAATGGGGAATATTTGGGAAAAAATGGGGGAAGGTGGGCTGGGAATGAAGGAAAATGGGGGGAATGGGAGAAAATGGGCAAAAATGGAGGGAAAATGGGGTTGGGCTGAGGAAAATGGAGGGAGAATTGAAAAATGGAGGAAAACAGGGAAATGTGGGGAAAGAATGGGTAAAAATTGGGAAAAATGGGGGAGAAGTGGGAAAATGGGGAAATTGGAGAAAATGGTGGAAAAAGGGGAAAATGTGTAAAAAACAGGGAAAAATGGGAGAAGAGTGGGGGCAAAATGGGAAAAATTGGGAAAACGGTGGAAAAAATGGGGAAAAAATTGGGAGAGTGGGGAGAATGCAGAATTTGGGAATTTGGGGTGCTGGAATTGCCATTTCTGTGGTTTCCAGCAGGGGGAGGTTCGGCTGCGCTGCGTCCGGGCCCTGCAGGGCATTTATGGGATCCCTGAGATGGCCCCAAACCTGGAGCTCTTCACCCAGAGGTTCAAGGTGGGAAATTGGAAAATAAATGGGAAATAAATGGGGAAAATAAATGGGAAATCAATGGGAAATGGGGAAAATACGGGGGAGAAATGGGGAAAATGGGGGAAAAAGGAAAATATTGGGGGGGGAATGGGGGAAAATAGATGTGAGAAAATAAATGAGGAAAACAAATGGGAAAATGGGAAATGAGAAAAATAAATATGGGAAAATGGGGGGGAAATGGGAAAACACATGGAAAAAATAAATGGGAAAAATGGAGAAAAATTGGGGGTAAAAATAAATGGGGAAAAAGGGGGGGGAAATGGGAAAATAAATGGGGGAAAAACTGGGGAAAAAGAGAAAAATAAATAGGAAAAATGGGGGTGGGAGGAGGGGGAAATGGGGTGGAAATGGGGAAAAATGGGTGAAAATTGGGGGGAAAATTGGGAGAAATGGAGAAAAATGGAGGGAAAAGTGGGGGAAATAGAGTGGGTGGAAATGTGGGGAAAATGAGATAAAAACGGTCAGGAAAAAGTGGGAAAAATGGGATTTAAAAAAGCCTGGAATGGGAAAAAATGGGATAAAAAATGGGATAAAAATTGTCTGGAATGGGGAAATGAAAGGGAAAACGGGATAAAAATTGTCTGGAATGGGAAAAATGGAATAAAAAGGAATAAAAATGGAATACAATGGAATTTTAAAAGCCTGGAAAAGGGGGAAAGTGGGAAATTGGGACTGGGGGTGCCCAGATCCCGGAATTTTGGGATTTTTGGGGAACTGTGGGATTTGGGGATTTTTGGGGATTTTGGTTCTCTCAGCCCCGGCTGGTGGCCATGGCTCACGACAAGGAGCCCCAGGTGGCCCTGGAGGTGCTGAGGCTGCTCACGACCATGGACAGGTGAGGGAATCCGGGGAATTGGGGAATTTTGGGAATTTGAGATGGGGAAATTTGGGATTTGGGGTTGGGAATTGGGATTATAGGGAATTGGGAGTTTGGGATTTGAGGTGGAAAATTGGAAATTTGGGAATCTGGGGGGGAAATTGGGCGCAAATTTGGGAATTTGGGGTCGGGAATTTGGGATTTGGGAAATTGGGATCAGGAGTTGGGAATTTGAGATGGAAATTTGGGATTTGGGGTGGGGAATTGGAAATTGGGGTGGGAATTTGGGAACTTGAAGGGGAAATTTGGGAACTTGAGGGGATAATTTGGGATTTGGGATCAGGAGTTGGGATTTGCAGTGGGAGTTTGGCAATTTGGGGGCAAATTTGGGATTTGGGGTGGGAAAGTTTGGGGTGGAAAATTGGGAATTTGGGATGGAAAATTGGGAATTTGGGATGGAAAATCGGGAATTTTGGGGGGTAAAATTGGGAATTTGGGGTCCAGGAGGCCCCAGAATGTGGAATTTTTTGGGGAGTTTTGGGCTGGGGAAGGGGAATTGGGGTCCCAGGATTCCCAGGATTTCTGGAATTGCCGCGATCGTTCCCAGGAACCTGGAGGAGGCGCTGAGCCCTGAGGATTGCCAGAGCATCTTCCCCGTGGTGTTCGTGTCCAGCCGCGCCCTGGCCTCGGCAGCTGGGGAATTCCTGTGCCACAGGTGAAAATCCCAAGATCCCAGAATCTGGGAATTTCTGCCCAAAATGTGGGAATTTCTGCCCAAAATCTGGGAATTCTGGCTAAAATTGGGGAATTGCAGCTCAAAATCTGGGAATTTCCACCCAAAACATGAAAACTCCAGCCTGAAAATCCTGGGAATTCCAACCCCAAAATCCTGGGAATTGCAGCCCCAAACCCTGAGAATTCCAACCCCAAACTCTCTAAATCCCAGCCCCAAAATCCTTGGAATTCCAAACCCCTAAAACATGGAAATTCCAGTCCCAAGTTCCGGGAATTCTGACCCCAAACTCTGAAAATTCCAGCCCCAAACTCTGAAAATTCCAGCCCCAAACTCTCAGAATTCTAGCCCCAAAATCCTGAATATTCCAACCCCAAATACCCAGGAATTCTGATCCCAAAACTCTGGGAATCCCAACCCCAAACTGGGAAAATTCCAGCCCCAAAACCCTTGAGAATTCTGACCCCAAACTCTCTAAATTCCATCCCCAAATCCTCAGAATTCCAAACCCCTAAAAGGTGGGAATTGCAGCCCCAAAATCCTGAGAATTTCAACCCTAAAATCCAGGAATTCTGACCCCAAAATCCTGAAAATTCCAGCCCCAAAAACCTGGAAATTTCAGTCCCAAAATCCTGAGAATTCTGACCCAAAACTCTGGGAATTCCAGCCCCAAACTGTGAAAATCCCGATCCCAAACCCTGAATATTCCAGCCCCTCCCCAGTCCCGGGGGAATTTGCTGGGAATCGGCTCCGGCCCCTCCCGGCAGCTGCGATTGCCTCAGCCCAGAACTGCAATTTCTGCATCCCAAAATCTCCGATTTCTTCATCCCAGAATCTCTGATTTCCTCATCCCAGAATCTCTGATTTCCTCATCCCAGAATCTCCAGTTTCCTCATCCCAAAATCTCCAATTTCTTCATCCCAAAATCTCCAATTCCTTCATCCCAAAATCTCCATTTCCTTCATCCCAGAATCTCCAATTCCTTCATCCCAGAATCTCTGATTTCCTCATCCCAGAATCTCCCATTCCTTCATCCCAGAATCTCTAATTTCTTCATCCCAGAATCTCCAGTTTCTTCACTTCAGGATTTCCTCACCCCAGGATTTCCTCATCCCAGAATTTTGGGTTTTTCCATCCCAGAATTTCCTCATCCCGGCCCTTCTCAATCCCTCAGGAAAGGGAGGAGTTGGGACCTTGTTTTTCCCAAGTTTTTCCATCCCATCCCTTTATTTTTCCTTTTTTCCCTCATTTTTTCCCTTTTTCCCTCATTTTTTCCCTCTCTATGGTCTGATTTTCCCCCATTTCCCCCCATTTCTCCCATCCCAATCCCATTTTGCTTTATTTTCCCCTCATTTTCCCCCCATTTTCACAACCCCACTCCCAAAATTCCCAGATTTCCCCCTCCCCATTTGTTGCTATTCCAATCCCATTTTCCTTCATTTTCCCCCATTTTCCCTGCTCTGGTCCCATTTTCTCCATTTTTCCCTATTCTCTCCTCATTTTCCCCCTTGTTCCTGGTTTTTCCCAATCTCCCATTTTTTTTCCCTCCCTCTCCTTGTTTTTCACCCACTTTCCTCCATTTTCTCCCCTATTTTCCCACTTTCCCCATTATTTCCCTCATTTTCCCAGTTTTCCTCCATTTCCCCTCTTTTTTCTCAAATTTTCCAAATTTTTCCCCATTCTCTCCCTAGTTTCTCCATTTTTCCCCTTTCTCTCCTCATTTTCCCATTTTTTCCATTTTCTCCTCATTTTCCCCCGTTCTTCCCCGATTTTGCCCATTTTCCTTCTTCTCTCCCCATTTTTCCCCCATTTTCCCTGGGGTTTTCCACTTTTTCCCCGTTTTTTCCCCGTTTTTTCCCCGTTTTTTCCCCATTTTTCCTGGGATTTTTTTCCTCCCCTTTTCCCCATTTTTCCCCTGGGTTTTTCCCCATTTTCCCCTGGGTTTTTCCCCATTTTCCCCTGGGTTTTTCCCCATTTTCCCCTGGGTTTTTCCCCATTGCCCCAGTTTTTCCCAATTTCCCCGGTTTTTGCCCCATTTTTCCCCGTTTTTTTTTTTGCCCCATTTTCC
>JAWWEY010000401.1:0-11972 GCA_035582745.1 Loriotus luctuosus
ATGGTACTGGGATCAAGGGGGACACTGCTGGGGAGACAGGGAGTTACCCCAGAATTTGGATCAAATTCATGGGGACATTAAGGGAACACCAGTTTTAGGGGACATGGGACCATGGGAGTGGGGTTGTTGTCCTGGTGTTCTGAGGGACACCGGGGATTCCAGGGATAACCTCGGGATATGGGATTAGCATTCCAGGATGTGTCCATGGGTGTTCTGGCCTGAGCTGCCCCTCAGCCCTGCTCCAGGCTGACCCCACTTCCCTCCCCAGTCCCTCACTAAGGAACCCTCCTTGTGTCTCCTCGGTGTCCCCTCTGTGTCTCCAGTGTCCCACCCTGGTCTCTGTGGCCTCTCCATTCCATGGCCCTCCTGGCTCCCACCCTGGTACTGCTGGCAATGGCCGTGGGCACTGTGGCCATCAAGGTGGTGCCCCTGGACATGGCCCTGGAGTCCTTTGATGACCAGTACGAGGGCTGTGGCCCTGCCATGACCAAGGCATGGCCAGCCCTCTACAAATATGAGTTTCGGAGAAATCGTCTCTTTGCCAAGACCTGGGTGAAGGCCAAGACTGAGTGGCGCAAGCGGGGTTCCCCTGTGTCCCCTCTGGCATCGCCATTCCAGGCTGTCGCTGTCATGGCCTACACAATGAACAACCTATACAAGGATTTCAATGCAGCGGTGCAGGTGGCTGGGCGCTCCCACCAGGAATACCGGAACAACTTCAACTTCAAAACACTGCATTTCCTGCTGACCCAGGCCCTGGTGAAACTGAGGCAGGCTCAGAACGGGCAGTGTCGCGAGGTGTTCCGGGGCGTGCGTGACGTTCGTTTCCAGGCACGGCGTGGCCAGATTGTCCGGTTTGGTCAATTTGCATCAACATCTCCACGTAAAGAGATTGCTCTGCACTTTGGGACAGACACGATATTCCACGTGCAGACGTGCCATGGTGTGGACATCCGGCAGTTCTCCATGTATCCAACGGAGGAAGAGGTGCTGATCCCACCATTCGAGAAATTTCAGGTCACCCAAATCACCCAGGATGGGAAGAGGACATGGATCTGGCTCCGCTCTGCCGGGACCTTCAGCAAATACAACTGCGAGTGGCACTGAGGTGACAGCACAGGGGACAACCTGGGGGATGCGGACACCCACCGTGGGCATGGGGACTCCCATGATAAGGCTCAGAGGCCCATGACACTCACTGCAGATGGGGGACAGGGGTACAGGACACCCACAGTGTATGGGTGGACAAGGACACCCACAGCTGGAGAGAAACACACAGATACCCAATGCTGAGGACACCCACTGACAGTGTGGGGACAGGTACACCCAGCACTGGGGACAGCCACTGTTGGCTGGGGACACGCATGACAGGACACAGGGGGTTTGGGGACACTCCCTGCCAGCTGTGGGGACACTCACTGGAAGTCTAGGGACCGGGACATCCCGTGCTGGGGATACCAAGTCTAGAGATGCCCATTGTGGGCATGGGAACAGGAATGCCCATGACAGGGCACTGGGATGGGGACCCCCTCAGCTGGGAGGGGACAGGGACAGGGACAGAGACAGAGACATCCCTGTACCGACCCTGTCCCTCCCCACCAAAAGCAGTGCTGTGGGGACGGGCCCTGTGTGCTGTGCGTGGGTGGGCTGAGATCCCCATAGCATTCTCTGAACCCCGTCACCCCCATGGCACTCCCTGACTCCCCCTAACCCCTGTCACCACTAAGCCCACCATGGCACTTCTTACACCCCTGGCCCCCATACCCCACTGCTGCACCACCTTGTCACCTGTAACCTCATGGCCCCATCTGTTTAGTCACACTTAACCCACCATTATGGCTGTCCCTGACCTCCTTACTCCTTCCATGGTCCTCCTGACCCCTCTCTTTCTTCCCTAGGAGCATCTCCAGGAGCATCCCCAGGGCCACTTCCACCTCAGAGAACTCCTTCTCACCCCACATCCCTGGAAGTTGCCACCAGGATCCTCTGAGCCACAAGGCTGCCAAGGCCACCGAGGTCACTGTGGTCCCTGTGGTGACTGTGGCAACCATGGCCACCATGGATGCCAAGGTTACTGTCATTGCTTTGGCCGCCTCAATCAGCAAGACCACCAAGATTCCCAGGGAAATATGCCCCCAAAACTACCAAAGCCACCACAGGCACTCTGGCCCCCATGAGCACTATGACCACCAGGGCCACTGTGACCACCATGGTCACTATAACCACCAAGGCCACTGTGGCCACCATGATCACCAAGACTCCCTGAGCCACAAGACTACCACAGCTATTGTGACCACTGTGGCCACCAAGGCCTTTGTGCAAAGCAATTCTATTAAATAATTCTATCATAACAATTCCATTAAATAAATCTGTCAGCGCCAGCCAAAAGTGATTATTCTTAATCAGGGCTTGATGTCATTCCCCACACCAACACTCATGAGAACATCTCTTTCTCTCAACCTCGAGGAGCATCCTTGGGGAGCATCCCCTTCCCAAAAGAATAACCTCACACACATTTCATTTCCAGCAGGAATAAGGGAGAGGAATCTCTGTCTGAGAGAGGACTGGATGTTCCCAGGGTCAGATGATGGACAGCCAGGTGAAGCTCTGGTGCTTCATCCTCAGTTGTCACTACAGGGTTGGTGATTCTGGCTGGTTTTAGCCCCACTCAGCACCAAAAGCAGCACAAGACCCCTCTCAGTGAAGCCCCAAGGGCCACAAATGGGGCATTGTTCCTTGGGCACATTCAAGGTAGAGCATCCTGCCATATCCTGCAGTTCAGGGGGACCTTAAAGGCTGGTAATTGCAAGGTTCAAGAGGGCAAGGTCAGGTCCTGTCCCTGAGGACAGACAGTCCCTGGTTCCAGTCCAGGCTGAGGTTGACCTGCAGAAGCAGCTCTGGAGAAGGACCTGGGGATGCTCGTGGGTGACCAGTGGAACAGGATTTGTGTCCTGGCACCAGCAGGGATCCAGGGGGCATCAGGAGGGGTGGGACCAGGAGGTCAGGGAGTGTTTGTGCCTGTCTGCCCTTCCCAGTGAGAAACGTCCAGAGTGTTGTGTCCAGCTGTGCCCAGTGCCTTGTACAACTCTGCCCAGTGCTGTGTCCAGTTATGGGCTACTCTGGACCCAAGCCTGTCCCCAGGGTTGACGCTGCCTGAGCTGGGAGGTTGGAGCAGGTGCCCACTCTGGTTCCTTCCAGCCTGACCCATGCTGGGATTTGGGGATTCTGGCAGTTGCAGTTCAGGAATTGTCCACAGGAGGGTAGCAGCGAGCATGGGAAATCAGCGGCACTGTGCAGTTCCGGGTGCCAACAGCAGGCAGCAGCACGAGCTGCTGGCACTGCCCAGCGCTCGCCCCATCCCAGCTCCGGGGGTTCTGCAATGGTTTGGGATGGAGTGACCTTAAAGCCTGTCTGGTGCCAGCCCTGCCATGGGCAGGGACATCATCCCCCGGGCCAGGCAGCTCCAGGGCCCACCCAACCTGGCCTTGGACCATTCCAGGCATGGGGCAGCCACAACTTTGGTATAGATGTATAACATGATGATTGGCTCTTCCAATTAAGGGATGAATATTGTTTCTATGTTAAGAGAAGTTTTGTTTTTTATGCTTTGTTATTGGGGTTTGTGTTTTGGACAACCTCTGTTCTTCCCCGAGTCTCCTTTCTCCCCCCACCCCCTTTATTGTTCCCACCAGATGGCCCTGGTTGTCAGGTCTGCCAGGGACATGTGGAGGGAGGGCGTGTACCTGTGCCCCTTGCATGGGACAGCTGGGAATGGGGAAAGCCTGTTGTTGGGGTGGCGTGGCATGGCAACATCTCACCTCCAATCAGACTGCAAGAAGGTCTCCACAAATGGACAGCAAGGAAGTGTAAACTGGCAGATTTTGAGAGGGCCCAGGCATATAGAAGGAAAATTTTTGTATATGTATGATGACCTATGGATATGTATTTGGCTGAAGTAACTCCAGGGGTATAAAAGGCAGAGCTGCCATTTTCTGAATGAGACTCTGGGTGCTGCTAAGCATACCGCTTACAGTTCAAGTGGAACAACAATTTTGCTATTGAACATTCGAACAAAAAAATTCACCTCGCCAGAGGTTTCCTTGCAGAAAGGAGACAGAAGTGTCCTGTAATTTTATTCATGAAAAAAGGGAGAGGCCAGGGGGAATTCTGTCATGAGGTCTCTCAAATTGTTGGACAATGCAGCCTGCTTTTTATCCCAATTTCCTGGCCATATCTCCCACTCCCCTTTCCCTATTGGCTGAGCTTTTCGGAAGGTGCAGACTTCCCAATCCACATTCTTAAAGCCCCACTTGCTACACACCCTGCCCTTCTGTTACACAGACACGTGACCATTAAAATGTGCTTTAACTCCACCCTGTTTGGGGAAATTAATATTCATAAGCCTGCTAAATCTTTGTTCTTCTTCTCGAAGTTCAGGAATTTCACAGGACCTTGGCTGATCAGCAGTCCAGGTCGATGAGGAACATTGTCTGAAACTGACAGTTTCTCCAGTCATTTCCTTATCTGCAACTCCCTGGCCCTATCTACCACCAGATCGACACAATCTGTTTGTGAAGAAACATTCATCTTATTCCTTTCAGAGTTGAATTAATTGTGGTGCGGAAATAGAGTTTGGTTGGGATTAAATCCTGAATAATGGGAAAACACAGAATTTGGGCAAGAATGCAAATGAATGAATTTCTAATGAAGTAAAGGGCAGTCAGAGAGATGTTGGGGGAGAGAGGGGGTGGGGAAGATTTTTGCATTTCCTCTTCTCTTCCTCTACTCTTCTCTCCTTTTCCCCTTTTCTTCAGGGAAAATGGCAGTGATGGCCTTGGTGAACGCATTTTTCTGAGGGTCATGGTGGTCATAGTGATTGTGAGAAACAACTGCTCTCTTTAAAATTTTAAAGATTTATTCAACCCCAGCAAGCACAACAAAGGGACTGAATAAGGAAAAAAGGTAGCACTGGGATCATGGGTGACTGCCAGTGGTTCATCCACAAAATGGCGTGGCGTTCGCCTTTTATATCCCCAGAATTGCATGAACCAACCCTGGCTCTCCCAAAGTCTGCCATTTAACCCTTCTTCACCATCCTTTCGTGGAGACCTTCTTGTAACTTTTAACCTTCTTGTAACTTTTAACCTTCTTGTAAGTTACAAGAGGTGAGGTGAGGTGAGGTGAGGTGAGGTGAGGTGAGGTGAGGTGAGGTGACATGAGGTGAGGCATGCCACGTCTCCCCAGCAACAGGCTTTCCCCATTCCCAACTGCCCCATGCAAGGGGCACAGGTACATGCCCTGCCTCCACATGTCTCTGACAACCCCGGCAACCAGGACCATCTGGTGGGAACAACACAGAGGGGGAAAAGGGGACAGTGGGGAGAACAGAGGGTGTCAAAACAACAAACTAAAATAACATAACCATACATCAACAAAACTTCTCTTAACATACATGCAATATTCATCCCTTAATTGGAAGAGTCAATCAACATATTGCCAATTTATACCAAAACTATGCTGTCCCCACTCCCAGAAGGGTTGAAGGCCAGGCTGGGTGGACCCTGGAGCAGCCCGGTCCAGGGAAAAATGTCCCTGCCCATGGCAGGGCTGGCATTGGATGGGCTTTAAGGTCACTCCATCCCAAACCATTGCAGAGCCCCCAGGGCTGGGATGGGGTGGGGATGGGCACTGGGCAGTGCCAGTGGCTCGTGCGGCCGCCTGCTGTTGGCAGCCGGTACTACACAGTGCCACTGGTTTTTCCATGCTCGCTGTTGCCCTCCGGTGGACAATTCCCAAACTGCAACTGCCAGAATCCCCAAATCCCAGAATGAGTCAGTCTGAAAGGACCCAGAGTGGGCACCTGGCCCAACTTCCCAGCTCAGGCAGCGTCATCCCTGAGACCAGGAATGGGTCCAGAGCAGCCCATAACTGGACACAGCACTGGGAAGAGTTGTACATGGCACTCCTGATGTGCCTCCCTGGGCAGGGCAGACGGGCACGAACACTCCCTGACCTCCTGGTCCTGCCCATCCTGGTGCCCCCTGGATCCCTACTGGCCACAGGCCGCATGGCCCGCTTCCCTGGTCACCCACCAGCACCCTCAGGTCCTTCTCCAGAACTGCTTCAGCTGGTCCCCCCCATCTGAGACTGACACTGGGGACTGTCTGTCCCCAGGGACAGGACCTGACCTTTCCCTCTTGAACTTCCCAGTTTCCAGCCTTTAATATCCCCCTGAACTGCAGGATATGGCAGGATGCTTTGCCTGGTATGTGGACAAGGGATAATTGGCCCATTTGTGGCCATTGGGGCTGCACTGAGAGGTATCTTGTGCAGCAGAATGATATTGGTGCTGAATTGGGCTAAAACCAGCCCAAATCACCAACCCTGTATTGACAACTGAGGGTGAAGCACCAGAGCTGGGCCTGACCATCCATTAACTGACCCTGGGAATGTCCAGTCCCCTCTGAGACAGAGATTCCTCTCCCCTGTTCCTACTCGGAATGAAATGTCTTTGAGGTTATTCATTTGGGAAGGGGATGCTCCCCAAGGATTCTCCTCGAGGTTGAGAGAAAGAAACATTCCCACGAGTGTTGTTGTGGTGAGTGACATCGAGCCCTGCTTAGGAATTGCCACTTTTGGCTGGCTGTGACAGATTTATTTAATGGAATTGTTTTGATTGAATTATGTAATAGAATTGCTTTGCACAATGGCCTTGGTGGCCACATGGGCCAGGGTGGCTATGGTATCCTTGTGGCTCAGGATGTCTTGGTGATCAAGATGGTCACAGTGGCCTTGGTGGTTACAGTGACCATGGTGGTCTGAGTGGCTGTGCTGGCCTTGGTAGCTTTGGGCATCTTATTTCCCTGGGAATCTTGGTGGTCTTGCTGATTGTGATGGCCACAGTGATGACAGTCGCCTTGGCATCCATGGTGGCCATGGTTGTCACAGTCACCATAGCCACCACAGTAAGGCTGTGACCTTGGTGTCCTTGTGGCTCAGAGGATCCTGGTGGCCACTTTCAGGCATGTGGTGGCCATGAGGACTCCTCTGAAGAGGAAGGGGGCCATGGGGATGCTCCCACCTGTGGGACAAAGAGGGTGATCAGGGGGACCATGGAGGATTTGAGGGGGTTTGGGACAGCCATAATGAGGAGTTAGTGATGACAAGATAGATGGGGGCTATGAGGTGACAGGTGACAAGGTGTTGTGGGGGACAGGGTATGGGGAACAGGGTTGTAAGAGATTTCATGATGGACTTAGCAGTGACAGGGGTTAGGGGGAGTCAGGGTGTTAGGGAGTGCCATAGGGGTGCCAGGGGATAAGAGGGGTTCAGGGAATGCTATGGGGTTCCCGGCCCACCCATGTACAGCACACAGGGCCCATCCCCACAGCACTGCTTTTGGTGGGGAGGGACAGTGTTGGTACAGGGGTGTCCCTGTCTCTGTCTCTGTCCTTGTCCCTGTCTCTGTCCCTGTCCCTGGCCTTTCCTGGCAGGGGTGTCCTGGTCCCTGTCCCCTCCAAGATGAGGAGGTCCCCATCCCAGTGCCCTGTCATGGGTGTTTCTGTCCCCATGGCCACAGTGGGTGTCTCTAGACTTGGTATCCCCAGCACAGCATGTCCCTGTCCCTAAACTCTCAGTGTGTGCCCCCATAGCTGGCAGGGAGTGTCCCCAAACCCCCTGTGTCCTGTCATGTGTGTCCCCATCCAACAGTGGCTGTCCCCAGTGCTGGGTGTACCTGTCCCCACACTGTCGGTGGGTGTCCCCAGCACTGGGAATCCCAGTCTTTGTCCCTATCTTTGGGTGTCCTTGTCTGCCCACACACTGTGTGTGCCCCTGTACCCCTGTCCCCCATTCACAGTGAGTGTCATGGTCCTCTGAGCCTTATCATGGAAGTCCCCATGCCCACGATGGGTGTACGCATACCCCCAGGTTGTCCCCTGTGCTGTCACCTCAGTGCCACTTGCAGTTGTATTTGCTGAAGGTCCCGGCGGAGCGGAGCCAGATCCATGTCCTCTTCCCATCCCAGATGACTTGGGTGACCTGAAAGGTTTCATACGGTGGGATCAACACCTCTCGGTTGCTAGGATCATATGAAAAAGCATGGATGTCCACACCATGGCATGTGTGAAGCTGGAGAATCGTGTCTGTTCCGTAATGCTGGGCAACTTCTTTGCTCAGTGATGTCGATGTGAATTGACCAAACCGGACCCTCTGGCCTTGCTGTGCCTTGAAATGAACGTCACGCACGCCCCGGAACACGTGGCGACACTGCCTGTTCTGAGCGTGCCTCAGTGTCACCAGGGCCTGGGTCAGCAGGAAATGCAGCGTTTTGAAGTGGAAGTTGTTCCGGTATTGCTGGTGGGAGCGCCCGGCCACGTGCACGGCTGCGTTGAACTCCTTGTAGAGGTACTTCATTGAGTAGGCCATGACTGCGACGGCCTGGGCTGGCGAAGCCAGAGGGGACACATGGGAGCCCCGCTTGCGCCACTCAGCCTCGGCCTTCACCCAGGTCTTGGCAAAGAGAGGATTCTTCTGAAACTCAGATTTCTTGAGGGCTTTCAATGCCTTGGTCATGGCAGGGCCACAGCCTCGGTACTGGTCATCGAAGGAGTCCAGGGCCATGTCCAGGGGCACCACCTTGATGGCCACAGTGGTCACAGTCATTACTAGCAGTGCCAGGGTGTGAGCCAGGAGAGCCATTGCAGCGAATGGCCACCACGAGCAGTGTGGGAAGCTGGGGGACGAAGAAGGACACACAAAGGGGACACTGAGGTGGCACCTGTGTACATGGGAAAACCACCAAATCCTGAAAATCATCAACGATGCCCTAATCAACCTCCCAGGACCATCAAACATCTCAACATGATGAAACTTTGGATCTCTGTTAGGCATTTGCTTCATTACTCAAATCATCACCGGTGTTCTGCTAGCTATACACTATACAGCGGACACCAACCTAGCTTTTTCCTCATGTCGCCCCTATGAGGGGCTGAGGAGGGGAACTGGGGTCAGCCTGGAGCAGGGCTGAGGGGCAGCTGGGGCCAGAAGACCTGTGGACACATCCTGGAATGCTGATCCAGTGTCCTGAGGTTATTCCTGGAATTGCGAGTGTCCCTCAGAACACCAGGACATCAATCCCACTGCCAAGGTCCCACGTCCCCTAAAACTGGTGCCCCCCTAATCACCCCCAGGAACTTGATCCAAATTCCGGGGTAACTCCCTGTCCCCCCAGCAGAGTCCCCCATGACCCCAGTCCCACTCCAAAAATGCCTCCCCAGAAACCCACTGACGTGTGTCCCTCCAGTGTTTTCCCTGTGCCCACAAGCCCCACAACTCCACTCCCAGCCCCATCTCCCTTCTCCCCTAGTGTCACCCCAGATCGTCTGCAGTTCTCCAGCCCAAACCCTGGGAACAATCCCTGACATCCCCAGTGTCCTCTCAGTGCTCCACCAGTCTCCATTCCTAATCCCAGTCCTGTGTTTACCCTTCTGATGTCCCCCCAGTGCTCCCCAGGAACTCATTCCTGCTCCCACAGATCTTTAAACCACTTGTGACCCCAGGGCCCTCAGGAACCTCACCCAAATTCCTAAAGCCACTCCCTCACCCACCCCAGTGTGCCCCTCAGGCTTCTCCCACACCCCAGTCAAGCTCCCTGTCCTGTGACCACTTTTGGTGTCACCCCAGAACCCCAACCCAAATCTGGAGATCAACCCCTGTCTCCACAACCTCCCGCTGGAGCCCCCCATGGCCCAACTCTGTGACCCCAGTCCTGTGTCCCTCCCTCAAGTGTCCCCATTGTCCCCCAGTCCTGATACCGAAATGGGCCGGAGTGAACTCCCTGATGGAACTGGAGATATCAGAAAGCCGGAATTCTTTATCAGCTCAGACTCCCAGCAGATCTCTCCTGGTCCTGCAGCTCAGGGGGGACTTTGCCATGGGGTATTTATCTACCGTAATTATAAATATTCATTACAATCAGCTTCTTATCTCATACAGAAACAGCACTTTCTCAAGAAATTATTTGCATGGCTCCACCTCTCTCTGGAAGTTCTATTATGAAACTTGAAGACCATAAAAATGGGGTCTCTGAGGGCCATTTTCACTGAGTGCCATAATATCCCAGATGACCTGATCTGGAGCTTTTGCTCTGGACAGGTGGTGCTTAACATGTGTTGCCAAAAAACCCTCACTGGAGTTCCCTTTATCCGTTTCTCCATGGGCCCCAGTCACATTCACCCTCTGTATCCATCCATTTTCATCCTTTTCATGCTTTTGCCAGTCAGTCTTTAAGTTCTACCCAGTGCCTTCAGGGGAGCTGAAACTTTCTATTTTATTTCTATCAACTGACACTTCAGGTGACCTGTGCGGTGCTTTTACAAACAACTCAATCAGCCACAATTGGCACAGCTGCCTGTGGGCCATAGCAGAGTCTCTTCTCCTCATCCAAGAGACCCGGAAATCCAATTTGGGACAAAAGTTTATGGTATATACTCTGCTCACCGTAACTGCAAGAAGATGTGAAACAAGGGGCAGAGCTCAATGTGTTATAAAGAGCTCTGGAATTGGCAGTGAGAAAAAGAGCAAACATTGGAACTCACTTGCCATCTGCTTTGAGCATTGCTCATGCCCATGGAAGCACATGGGAAGAAAATTCAAATAACAGCACAGGGATCTCCAATTAAATATAAAAACCAAATATTGTCCCTCCTTGATAAGACCCAGCTGCCCAAAGAAGTGGCCATACTACAATCCAGGTCACACCAGCTTGGGGATTGACAAATTGTTGTGGGTAAATAGATTTGCAATAAAGCTGCATGAGAGGTTCCGCAACAAAGCATCCTGGTGTTAATTCCTGAGAAAGAAATTTCTTCCCCAGAAGTGAGGACTGGATAGAGTTGGGCAGATTGAAAATTGGCTGCTTATCTAAAAACCTACAATAAAGAGGGTGGTTACTCCCGGTCGCCTCCACATTCATTCTGCATATCTACAAATTAACATCCTTTTCTTGCTTTTGCCAATCAGTCATTAAACTCTACCCAGCACCTTCAGAGGAACTGAAACTTTCTATTCTTTCTGTTATTTCTCACTGGCCCAGCACCCTAATCCTGCTATCACTGTCCCACATCCCCCCAATGCCCACCAGTCCCACTCCCCACTGCTCACTGAGTTGCTGTCATACCTCAGATATCAATTCGGGTCCCCTACCAGATGACATCCCTCTAGACACCTTGAGCCTGCAGGTGATCTCTTGGGGGTGATCACCTGTGTGACTTCCCCGGCTTTGTTGATGTTACAGAAGAAGTTCTGGACCCCCCAAGAAGGGATCCAGCAACACCAGAAGATACCTGAGCCCATGTTGGCTTGGTAGCTCAGAAATTCCATTTGCCAGTTATCATTGCCACCACTTCTAATGAAGAGATGGGACTACCGTTAGGCTAAGAAGCATGTATTGCTCAGATAAACATCAGTCTCAGAGGTCATGGGATTTTAAAGGAGCAGGCAGTCAGCCATGGCACAAAGTAGTCAGAAGTTCTTTATTGCAAGACTCTATATAACTTTCTAATCCAAAGGACATTTATTTTGCTTTTCTAACCTATCACCTTTATGCATTTCCACTGCACTGCAAAAGTTTTTACCCACTGGGATTCTAACTCACATGCACACCTTTGCTTCTTAAACTCTTCACTTACTCTATGCAATCACATTACTGTACTATAGACCCTTCACCATCGTACCCAATACAATTTCTTACTTTCTTAAGGCATAGTCTTACTCACAACTTGAGAAACATAAATTTAGGATTTTTCTACCTAATGCCTGTGTACTTTATTCTTACATAAATTCAAGCTCCTTTCAAGGCTGCAGATCAAATCCCCCTGAATGCGCGGAAGTTTGCATCTTTCCATTTCCCACAGCCAGTAAACCCTGGGATTGTTTCCTCTTTCAGTAATGCCTGGAGGTGATGGTTTTGA
>JAWWEY010000402.1:0-11905 GCA_035582745.1 Loriotus luctuosus
ATGGCCCCACAGCCCCACGGCCCCACAGGCCCATGGCCCCACAGCCCCATGGCCCCACAGTTCCACAGTCCCTCATCCCACAGTCCCACAGCCCTATGGCCCCACAGCCCCACAGTGCCACGGCCCCACAACCCCACAGCCCCATGGCCCCACATCCATCAGCCCGTCAGCCCCACAGTGCCACAGGACACAGTCCCACAGCCCCATGGCCTCACAGCCCCACAGTCCCTCATCCCACAGCCCCAAAGCCCCACGGCCCCACAGCCCCACGGCCCCACGGCCCCACAGTCCCACAGCCCCTCCCAGCTGTGGGGAGGCTTTGATGTGTTTGGGCACAGCAGGGAGGGGGTGGCACACGAGTCAGTCCCATCCTACAGATGGGGTGTGAGTGGCTCAGGGGAAACGGGGCCTGTTCATGCTTGTGCCATTTCCTGGTGCTCGCAGAGTTTGATGCTGGCCAAGGCCAAGGAGGAGTGGGATCAGGAGATTGTGGACAAGCAGGCAGAGAAGGAGCGGTACCTGTCTGAGAGGGTCACCCCACTGCACACCAGCGGGCTCTCCTTGAGCCAGCTCCAGGTACTGCTCAGCCTGAGGGTGCACTGAGCTCCCTGGGAGCGTGAGGGGCCTCACTCACCTCTCTCCTGTTTTCTTGGCCCCAGGACCTGTGCAGGGAGCTGCACGAGAAGGTGGAAATTGTGGATGAGGAGAGATATGACATTGAAGCGAAATGCAACCATAACACCCGGGAGGTAGGAGGGAGGACAGGCTGGTTCTTTCTGGAAGCTCCCTCCCAGCGGCACCTCTGGCCTGAATGGGGATGTGTCATGGACCATGCTGGGCTGGGATGCAGGACAGGCACCAGGGGTTTCTCAGGGCTGGTGTTTGCTCTGCAAGGCACCACTCAGAGCAAGGTTCATCCCTGCCCAAGGGAATCCCGAGTGTCCTCGGGGTCCACAGAGAGTTTCCTCACTCTCCTGGTCACCCCTGTGGGTCTGAGAGCTTCTGGTGGCACAGCTGCCACCTGAGCAGGCTGGGCCCAGCCCATGGCCAGCTCTGAGCCTGGCTGGGCAGAGCCCTGGTGGGGGTGGTCCCACAGGAGAGGAGCAGATCCCTCTGGGGCTTGGTGCTATCACAGCTCCTGCCTCCCACAGGGGCTCTGTGTGCAAGGCAGCCAAACAGTGACCACCCACCCCTGCTCCTCCCCTGCCCCTGCAGATTAAAGATCTGAAAATCAAAGTCCTTGATCTCCGGGGCAAGTTCAAGCGGCCTCCCCTGCGCCGGGTCCGCGTCTCGGCCGACGCCATGCTCAGGGCTCTGCTGGGCTCCAAGCACAAGGTGTCCATGGACCTCAGGGCCAACCTCAAGTCTGTCAAGAAGGAGGACACGGAGAAGGTGGGTGACTTCTCTGGAGGCTGGAGATGGACACATTTCCCAGGGGTGCCCTTGCCCTTCTCCAGGGCACCCTGTGTTCACCCCTGTCAGCCTTGGAAAGAGCCTTGTGAGGCCATTCCCACTGTGGGATCTTGTGGGACCACACAGGACCAGTCTGACTGGGCCAGGTGGATGGAAACTGGTGAGATTTAGGGCAGTGTCCATGGTGCTCTTCCCTCCCAGAGTGTGTGGGGGTCTCTCACCTGGGCCCCCTCAGCACCACGGCTGAGCTGCACATGCAGAGTTTGATCTTTGATCTTGTAGAGAACCACGAGAGCTCCTGCTGGGCACAATCATACCCAGAAATCTCCCAGGGAACTCCCAGACTCAGATTAGATAAGACAGAGTAGCCCAGCAGTTGGCCTGAGATAAATGGCCCAGTTCCCACCTGCTTGGCAGAGGTGTGAGAAGGGAAAGTCTCATTGCCGGCGATGCCCAAACCTGCCTGGGGTGTGCAGGTGCCCCAGCAGCAGGAGCTGGGCCTCATCCCCAGGCACAGCTGGGGATCCCCTCTCCCCAGAGGGCTTTCACCAGCTCATTCCAGCCCAGCAGAGTGAATGAGAATTGGATGAGCAGAATTTTCAGCTGGTTTTTATTTGTACCCCCATTGTGGTATAGCACTTTTCCAGCCCTTTGGACAGAAAACTCTGCTTACAGCCCTGGGCACCAGGTGGAGAACAGATCTGGATTTGTTCTAGGTGTGGTGAGATGCTGTTGGGGCACAGCTTGTAACCTACAAATGCTGGGGGGGCAGAGCAGACACCTGGGCTCCCAGAGCTGCTGTCACCTGCCCAGAGCTGCTGTCACCTCCCCTTCTGCTCTGGAAGTGTCTGCCAGGCTCCCACTGTCACATCAACAATCCCAGTCCCCACCAAAGGGTCAGAGAAGGTGAGGGCAATGCAGGAAGTGTTTTTACTTCAGTAAAAACATTTGCCCCACTGTGCTGCTGTAAACCCAAAGTCCCACGTGGCTTCTTCCTCCTAAAGAAATCTTTCTGGGATTATTGAGCCTTCTGGTGCATCAATGCAGCTTGGCCAGGCTTTGGGGAGGGGAGTACTCACATGGATCCAGAGCTCCCTGTGGAGATCAGGGTGCTGTTTGCCACCTCCCCAGCAGCTCCCTGTGCAGGACACATGGCAGAGGGACAGGGCCTTTGCCAGGGGCAGCTGTGTCCCAGCTGAGGCTCTGTGCAGGGGAGGGTCGGGGCAGGGCTGCCAGAGCCTCATGCCCAGCCCTGTCCCTCGGCAGGAGCGCCCTGTGGAGGTGGGAGACTGGCGCAAGAACGTGGAGGCCATGTCGGGCATGGAGGGCAGGAAGAAGATGTTCGACGCTGCCAAGTCCCCCACGGGGCAGTGAGAGGTAGGGCTGGGTCCTGGTCCCCCTCAGCTCCCTCAGCCTCCTGGGCTGTGCTTGGAGAGACAGAAATGTCCCCACTCCCTACAGAGAAAGGCCACCTATTCCCGTGTCCCACCTCACACTTGGCTGGGGTCTGTCCCACACCTCCCTGCCGTGGGGTGCCTGCCAGCCCCCCTCCTCTTCTCCTGGGTGCTGCCCTTTGGGTGTGCTGCCTGTGCCACCCTCGTCCCATAGGCACTGCTGGCACCAGCCACAGCCAAAGCTGCCCCTCTGCCCCTCTGTCCCTCTACCCCTCTGCCCCTCTGCCCTTCTGCCCCTCTGTCCCTCTGCCCCTCTGCCCCTCTGCCCTTCTGCCCCTCTGCCCTTCTGTCCCTCTGCCCCTCTGCTGTTTCTTTCCCACAGGAGCACTGGAAGGAAGACCATCCCCATCCCTGCTGCCAGCCTGCCCTCGCTGCTCCCCTGTCCCTTGGTGCCCTCCCCTGAATTCCCACTGAGCTGGAACACAAGGACAACGGTGTGGAAAGGAGACCTGAGCTTCTTCCTTCCAGCAGTGCCCTCAGACCTGCTCCTGCACAGTGTCTGCCTCCAGCAGCCACAGGCCGTGCTGTCCCCAAGGGCCACTGCCACCCACCCCTGCCAGCCCTGCAGAGCCACCCCAGGGGCAGCAGCTGCCCCCTGTGCCCCCTTGTACCCCCTGTGCCCCGTGGCACCCCGAGATGTCCCTGGCAGCCAGATGTACATTAAAGGACTGTCCTCGGCCATGTGCACTCCTCACTGGGGAACTCTGCCCAGGGCCAGCCTAGGTCACCCTGCAGTGTCCCCATGCTGGCACTCAGACCCCAGTCCCTGGGCTCACACAGGCTTTGGGCTCATCCCTTCCAGCCCCGGGTTGCTCCTCAGATCCCACAGCTCTGCTGAGCCCCCTGGCCCCAGTCAGGGCAGCCCTGCTGGGCCTCAGGGTGCAGAGCTCCCCAAGCACCAGCCTGGGGGAATCGAGCTGCCTGCTCTCCATCCCCACTCCTCTGCTTCTGGAAAAGCCTTCAGAGCTCCAGACACCAACTCCCCACCAGCTGCCCACCACAAGCACTGCAGTTGTGGCAGTTGGGGCATTTCAAGGTTTAATTCCAGAGATGAATCCATATTTCAGGCCAAACATCCCATGCTTCTCCCCAGCCCAACCATTTTGGTGTCACAGCCCCCCAGACTGCAGCTGGTCAGTGAAAGCAGCTGGGAATGTGCCAGCTCATTCTGGAGCAGGTCTGGAGCGGTGAATTTGTGAGAATTCAAACTGCTGGGGTCTCCTGGCTGGGGGCACTGCAGGAGATGCTCAGCCCACATGCAGAGCTGCTCTTGGTAGTTACAGCAGTGCCTTGTCTGTGTTCCCAGGGTATCCAGAGGAATTGCAGCATCCCCAGATTCAATCCCACACCACACCAGGGTGTGCTGCAGCACCCCCCACCCCTTTGGAGTGAGCCTGTAAAGTGCAGAAAATGCAATAAACTGGGAGCAAAGGGCAGGTCCCAGACAGGGCTGGAAGGGAACAGCATCAAACAGTGTGTGGGCTCCAGAGAGATCAACCTCCCCAGGAAAACACTGCATTCCCAAAGGGATGGGAGAGGATGGCTCCATGCAGATGCTCCTGCAGGACTTCCACAGCAGATCATGGCTGGCAGAGGGAGTGAGGGAGAGGCTTTGGGAGGTGGGTTTGGGCTTGTCTCCAGAACAGCTGAATTCCTCTGGCATCACATCCCTTCCTTTGGCCAATTCAGGGATCCTGAGCCACTCTGCTCACTGTCCCTGGGCACAGAGGGTGAGGGGGGACACTACTGGGGACACCTCTCTCTCCCAGCCACCAGCACTCAAGGCTGCCACAGCACCCTGCAGCTCCTTCAGGGAGGATTCAAAACTCATATGCAAGCTCTTCCCCAAATCAGGACTGGAGCAGAGGAGGCTGCCACTGGAAAATCTGCTCCTTTGGCTCAGGCTTTGGGATGCTCAGTCCTTGTCCTTCCACCTGACCCTTCAGCCCCTTAGCATCCCCTGCAGGACTGGAGCAGTTGCATGGCACACAGAGCCTTTCCTGCCCATTTTTTATCTTTTCAAGCTTAATTTGGCCAAGCAGCTGCAGCCTAGCAGGGTGCCAGGACTCCTCTGTCCTCATCCCAGGCACCCCAGGGCAGGTTCCAGGCAGGCCCAGCCCTGGGAAGTGTCTCTGTCGTGGCCAGCATGGGTGGCTGAGCTCCCAGGTGTGTGTGGTGAGACCCAGGGTCTGCCATGGTGCCCACTCTGCAGGCAGAAGGTTTTGGATTGCAGCTCTCCCCTCCAAGCTCAGGGCCCAGGCAGGAGCAGTGCTGAGGTCTGAGATCCTGGGATGTCTCCAGGAATCCCCAGAGGGAACTCACACAGGTCCTGGCAGAGGAAGAAAGGTGTGCAGGGAGAGTTAATAACTGTGACCTGACCAACTGGTAGAGCTGGAAAATGCAAGAGAAGTTTCATGGAAACAAAGCCTTCTTCAGGGCTGGAACAGAAGCAGAAAACGGCACAGCAGGGGCTGAGTACAGTTCTCTGAGCTTAGTACAATTATGTGATTCAGTAATTAAAGAACAGGGGTGGGGTTTGTGGGGCTGGGGAGGGATGGAAGGGAGATGAAAGGCCACAGGGGTGCTGGGTGCTGTGCAGCAGGCCCTGGTCAGTGCTGGGCACTCAGGCTGTCCCTGTCCCTGTGTCTGTCCCTGTCCCTGTGCCCAGCCTGCCCTCGGATCCTGCTCACCCAAAACTGCTGCAGAGCCAAACCCAGGGCCTCCCCAGGGAGAATCTGCAGCCCCAAAGGCAGCCAGGTGTGCTCAGCAAGGTCCCACGGGCCACATGCCCTTGTCATGGGCTACAGATGGCTTCCTGAGGCCACCTTGTGTTTTAGACTGAGAGGGGAGAGAAAAACCCACCCCAAAACTTTTCCTGCTACAAGATTCCCTACTTTTTCAAGGTATAATGCTCCCCAGTCAGTGAGTCCCATTTTCATCCCTCTCTGATGGAAAACCACACTGACTGCCATGGGAAAACAAAGTTCTACAGATTGCTATACAGATTCTATTAGGAACACAGAAAAAGTGCAGGGGAAAAAAAAAATCTCTTTTAGGGGGACTGAATCTCCAGGGGAAGATGGGACAGTCAGGTCTGAGCTCTCCTGGCTGGATCAGGGACTGATCCAAGTCTTCGTCTCCATCTCTGCCCTGGAGCTGCCCCTGTGGCCTTGGGCCAGCTGGGTCCCAGTGCTGCCATGGCAAAGGGAAGGCTGAGCCTTCCACCCAGGGGTGCTGCTGCCTTTCCTCAGCCCACAGCTCTGCAGTGCCATGGTTTTTCCCTCCCAGGTGACAAAAACCACAGTTTCTAATCACTGAATTAAAAAGGAACCCTCCACTACATTTTTAATGAAAATTCAGCCCAAATGAGGGAGTTCACAAGGCTCCTCTCAGGGAGAGAGACTGATGCTGGAGGAGTCACTGGTGTCTTTATTCAGAGGAAGTCAGCCCTGTCTCCTTGAGCTGAGGAGAGCCCAGTCCCCACTGTCCTGCACTTTTCTCCACTGCAGCCTAGACTGAAAGAAATCAAAGCAAGGCACTAGAATCTTAAAATTACACAAATTTCAAATTAAATTAGACAGAAGGAAAAAAAATAATCAATACAGTATGGACTTCCAAAAACATCCCTCCTTGTTGGTTGTAACGTGGTCCCTTCCAAGTCACACAGGGGCTGTGTGATCTCCTTGCTGACCAGTCACGCTCAGAGACACCTGCACTGTGCCCAAATATTTCCCTGAATATTTGCAGCTCAGCTGGAGGCTGGTGCTGCAAAGGGAGGATGGGAGAAAGGTCAGTGGTGATGGGAAGGGAGTGAAGTTTATTCCATGGCCTCTGCAGGTGGCTGCAGCATCTCGCCCTGCACAGGGCTGGCACAGGCTGCAGTCCCTGAGGTGAGGCTGAAACACCACCCTGGGACCCCTGAGGGCTCTGGGTGCAGGGTCAGACCCCAGGGCAGGGCCATGCACAACCCCCTGGTCCTGTGTGTCCCCTGCCATAAAACCAGGAAGGAATTTTCCCCTCCTGGAGCCCCCAGGCTCAGGTGCTGCAGCTCCAGGGAGGAGCAGGGTCCAGGGTGAGCAGGGCACATCCCTCTTGTCCAGCTGCCCTTGCTGGGCCCGAGCCCTGTGCCTCACTGCTCAGGGGCTCCTCAGGAATCACAACCAACTCAGGGGTGCCCAGGGACAGGACAAGGAAGGGGTAATGGCCACAAACCCAAACAAGAAATACAACCTCAGCATGAGGAAGAGCTTCACTCCTTGGAGGGTGCAGAGCCCTGGAGCAGCTGCCCAAGGAGGGCCTGGAGTGTCCCTCTCTGGAGCCATCCCAAACCCACCTGGATATCTCCCTGTGTCCCTACTCCAGGTGATCCTGCCTGATCCCCAGAGGTCCCTTGCACCCCAGGCACCCTGGGATTCTGTCACTGCCCGTGCTGGGAGGGTGCAGTGAGCTGCTGGCTGTGAGCCAGGCCTGTTCTGTGCAGCACCTGAGAGGTTTGCACTGGTGTCACTTTTGGGGGATGCCCCTCGTTTGCCATCCTTACATCTGGAGTGTCACAGGGATGGCATCTGATGAGGAGGCAATCTGCAGGAATGGAAAAGGGAACCTGAAGGACAGTGAGGCACCATGCTGGAATTTCTGAAGCAAGATTTGTTTTAATTTTTGTAGTAAAAAGCTAAATTCTAAAGGAAAAAAGGCCCTTAGGTACCTGGTGCCAGGCAGTTCAGACAGTAGATAATTCCTTTCCTAGGAATATTTCCTGTCCTAGAAAAGGCCATGGTTCAGTTTCTGAGCAAGCACCAATTCCAGACCCTTCACAGAGCTCTCTCTGTACCATCACACACATCTCTCCAAAAGCTGAATATATTTCGGGGTGGGGGGAGAGCCCTGGACCATTCCAGGGCCTGCAGAGCACCATCCCAGGGATGGAGTGAGACCTCCAGCTCCTCCCAGAGCTTTAAAATGCTGGTGGGACCTCTGGGAGCTGTGGTGGGATGGAGCCAAGCAGGAGTGAAAACCCCTTTTCCTGGCCATGGAGCCCCATGCTCCAGCTCAGGAGGGAAGCCTGGGAAGAAAGTGCTGCTCCACCATGGCAGAGCAGCAGGGATGAGCCTCAGGAGAGAGAGAGGAGCTGAGCCATGGCTGAGGTTGAGGGACCAGCACAGCACAAGGGATGGAGGTGCAGGGTTCAGAGCTGGGCCCCAGGAGAAGCTGAGGAATGCCATAATTACACACAGTTGTGCAAACTGGGAGCTCTCCACCACCCTGTAGCCAAAGAAACAGGCTCTGCACTGTGATGAGACACAGGACACTGTTCCCAAGGGAAAAAACAGCCCTGCTGAAACTGGTCTAGCTCCTTAGAGGGTATTAATGAGTTCTGCTGATCACAGCAGGGGAAGCTCTGGGCTCCTCCTCGGGCAGGTGCAGCTCCCCTGGGCAGAGCAGGGGAGAAAGCTCAGGGCACATCCTGCAGCTCTGCTCCCTGGGCCACGAGCACAGAGCCTTCCCCTGGGGGCTGCGGGTCTGGAGCAGCAGATGGGACAGCCTGGAGAATGGAGTGGGTCTGGATAAACATCAGATGGGTTCTCTGGGCATCCCTTCCCTCACAGACTCATCCCTCTGCCTGATTTCATCACCCTCAGCTCTGGGACCTGCAGCTTGGGCTGTGCTTTGAGGATGAGCTCAGGGTGGCCTAAATAACTTTGCTAAGGGAAATCCGGTCTGACAAAGTGACTGTTGTTTGCTGAAGGCATCAATGAGCCCATGGATAAGGGTGACCTGGGACACAAGCATTTTCCTGGGATTCCAGAAGCAAAGACCTTTAGGTCAAGCACAGCTCAGAGGGAAAGTCCAAACAGAGCTAAATAATCAACCAGCAGAGAGGAAACAGTAGTGAGATAACAAACTGCTGATAATTCCTGCAATTTTGTCACAGCAGAGGGGAAGACCGGTGATGCAGACATTCAGAAAGATCTGGCAGCACTTGGAGTTTGGGGATAAAGTGGCAAAGGAGGTTTAGAGGGGTATGAAGTGACACACAGAGGAAAAATCCAGCACAACTTCATCTACCAGATGAGGAGCTCTGGACATTGGCTTTACCTCCTTGGGAGTGAAATTTTGGGGTTATGGTGGACATGAAAGGACATAAGGAACATCAGGGAAAACAGGAGCTCCATGGCAGCAAAGATCTCCAGACATAAGAGCTCAATGCTCTGTGCTGCTGTACAGCCCAGCAGGACCCATCCAAGATAAAGGAGGACATTCCCAGCACTGGGGAATCTGGGGAATTTCCAGATTCCCAGCACTGGGGAATGGGCCTTGGGAACTTCTTGCTGAAGGAGATTTTCTCCTCTGACCATTTTCCTGGGTTTAAGGGAAACGGGGCAAACTCATGGAGTAGAAAGCCTCTGAGGGATCTTGAATAAAGAGGAAACTGTTCAGCTCCAAAGGTTTCTGAGCTGCAAATAAAGCCCCAGGAAGGGGCAAGTGTCAGCGAGGGGGCGAGTGTCAGCCAGGCTCATCCTCTGACTAATCCCCAGGCACTAAATGCTCATCTAGAATTTCTCCAACTTAATAACCAGAGGAATTGCAGACTGGGAGGTTTTATATTCCTTTGCTGTGTAGATCCTAGCTGGGGGTGTTCTTTCACTGCCACGTTCAGTCTAATCCTTTGGAAAAACCCCGCTAAGTCCTGTCCTCCAGTGCTATCCTTTGGCAACGAGTTTTGTGAGCACCGTGCTCGCCGTGCATTAACCACAGAGTTTTTATTGTTCTAGAGGAGCTGCTGATGCTGGACTGCTATATATAGTCTGTCAGCAATTAGCAGGATGCTTGCAAGGTTATTTAAGTAATTTTTTTCCCTTATGCCACAACTAACTGAATTCTCTGTGTATATGAAAACACTTGAAAGATGAGCGATTACTGCGAGAAGAAAGAAGAGCAGAGAGCGAGCCCTGCTTGGAGCGGGCAGCTCGTTTGACAGGGCTATCTCCTCGAAATGGGATTTTAATCAGGAGCCTTTGATTAAAATCATTGCTCAGGTCATGGCACACCCCTGTGGGCTGGAGGCATGCAGGGCCAGCCCAGCCTCACAACCAGTTCCCCGGGCTGGTGCAAGGATGGATCTCACTGGGAGCAGAGCTTGTACTCAAGGGGTCCTGGACGACATTTCCTGCAGGGAATAGTGCCTGGCAGCCCGAGCAGTGGGGTTGAGGCCATGCTGTGGGAAAATCCAGGCTGGGACCTGGCTCTGCTGTGCCTGTGCCCCCCATCCTCCCCTAAGACAACTCCCATTCCCCCACCAAAGGCAGTGACCCCGAGGCCTCACACCTGCCCTTGGCAGGAGGGGCTGCCCTGTGTAGGGATGGGGGTCTGGGGCACAGCCAGAGGGGGATGGGATTGATGGGCTGGGTCTGGGTGAGGGATGAACCTGGGCACACAGGTCCTCTCTGGCACAGGGCTCCAACACACGAAAATTGGATCCCCCCATGCCCCAGGCCGCTCTGTGAGTGTGAGCGCTCACAGCTGCAGCAAAACTCAAGAATGAGAAGACCTTGACAGCTCCATTTGAGACACCTAGAAAGGGCTGGAAGGAGCAGGGGACCCTCCCAAGCTCTGTGGAAAGGGCCGCACTGCGCCCAGCCGGAGGTGTTTTAATGACTGTTTTGGATCCCCGGGAGCCAACCTCCTCCCACTCGGCCCGGGGTAATTCACCTCCTCCGCCGGGCTGCAGCAGTTGTTGACTGGCGGATTGCGGCTGGTAGAACAGGTTCTCTGCAGGGAGTTGTCTCCGAAACCCCGGAGCCGTGGATGGCCCGAGCCGCGGGTCCCGGGCCTGGCAGCGAGGAGGGCTCTGGCTTTGCGTGGCACTGCTGGGCAGGGCGGCTCTCGGCCCGCGCCGCTGGCACACAAATCACAGCCCTGCCTGTGTCAGGTAGATAAGGAACCATGTGATGCAGCTGGTGGGAGCGGGAGGCAGGCAGGGTGAAGGTGCACAGGGAAATAACCTTGCAGGGAGTTCCTCCCTCCTTCCCTCCCTTCTCGGGGAGCAGAGTCTCCCGGCAGCGCTGATCCCGCAGCTCCCTTGGCCTGGATGCCCGCTCAGCTTCTGGGGGCTCTCTGAACTCCCGGCTAGCAGCAATGTCCTTCAGCAGGAGGAACTGGTCCGATCTCTCCAGGTAAGTGCTGGGGATCAATGTTTAACCCCTTCCAGCGCGGGCAGGGTGGGCTGCTGGTGGCCAAGGGGCCTGGGGAGGATGGGAGGAGGGGGCGGCTGCCCTGGCAGTGTTTGCTGTTTGCAGAGTGAATGCCAGCCCCACGGAGAGCTCGGCGCTGCTGGAGTTTCTTGTGGCTGGGCAAGATCAGAGGCGGTTTTGTTTCTGCTGCCTGGGGAAGCTGGGCCGGGCACAGGAGAATTACCTGGATAAGCATTCTCGCGCCATGCTGGATACATTTTGGGTCTGTTTTGCCTTTCTTTGGGGAACAGACTATCTGGGCTGTGCCTCCAGCCTTGCTCGGAGCTGGCTGGGGGCGTTTCCCTCCCCTCATGCCCATACAGCCCCTGGGTGCGTGTCCTGCTCTGCCTGCAGCCCCTCCTGTGCTGAGCCAGCCCTGATTCAGCGGCACTGACTGAGCAATCCCTGAGCAATCCCCGCGGCACCGCCAGCTCCCTCGGCTTCCCAAAGAGTGCCCCAGAGCAGGGAGGCTCCTGGGCACCCTGGGCTGGGTCAGGCTCTCACACGAGGCTGGAGCGAGGTGGGATCAGCCCTGACCCCCTGCAGACCCCAGGGAAGCCTGGGCTGCGCAGGAGTGGGGATGGAAACTCAAACAGAGCCACGCTGTGCCACAATCAGAGCAGGAGCCCTGGCCCAAATGGATGTTATGGCTCCGAGACTTAATTGCAAAGCTCAGTACCAGGTGTAAGAAAGGGGAGTTCAGAGAATCCCAGACTGGTTTGGGTGGGAAGGACCTTAAAGCTCATCCAGTGCCACCCCTGCCATGGCAGGGACACCTTCCACTGTCCCAGGCTGCTCCAAGCCCTG
>JAWWEY010000403.1:0-11867 GCA_035582745.1 Loriotus luctuosus
ACCCCCGGAGCCCCCCCCGAAATTCCCCAAAATTCGCCGGAATTGGGAAAAGAAAAAAAAATTCCCGAGGGTGGAACAGGTGGGTGGGGGGGGGAGGGGGGGCAGCGATTCCGCCCGAATTCCCAGAAATTCACCCCAAAATCCCCGCGGCCTTCCCCCCGAAATCCCCAATTCCCTGGATTCTCCCTCAGAATTCCCATTTCTCCCCCAAAATTCCCGTTTCCCCCTCGTTTTTCCCTGATTTCCCCCCAAAAATTCTCATTTTTCCCCCTAAATTCCCCTTTTTCCTCCCAAAATTTCCCATTTCCCCCCAAAATTCCCGCAGGTTTTCCCCCAAATTCCCCAAATTCCCCCGATTTCCCCCCAAAATTTCCCATTTCCCCCCAAAATTTCCCATTTCCCCCACCATTTCCCCCCCAAAAAATTCAAATTATTTTCCCATTTTTCCTCCCAAAATCCCCATTTTCCCCCCAATTTTTTTTCTTTTTTCACTATAAATTTCCCTCTTTTTTTCCTTTTCCTCCCAAAATTGAATTTTTTTCCATTTTTGCCCAAAATCCCTGAATTTTTCCCCATTCCCAGAGATCAACGACCGCGAGCAGAAGCTGCTGGCGCTGCGGGAGGTGCTCAGGAAATTCCCCCGCGAGAACTACGAGGTCTTCAAATACGTCATCGCCCACCTGAACAGGTCAGAAATTCCGAATTTTGGGAATTTTGGGGAATTTTGGGAATTTTGGGAATTTTAGGAATTTATTGGGAATTTTTGGGGAATTTTTCGGGGATTTTCAGAGATTTTTTGGGATTTTTTTGGATGTTTTGGGGGATTTTTTTCCATATTTTTATTTGAATTTTGGGAAAATTTTCCAGGATTTTTTTGAATTTTTCAGGAATTTTGGGGGAATTTTTCTGGATTTTTGGGGGGGAATTTTAAGGGTTTTTTTTTGTGATTTTATGGGGTTTTTTTCCATATTTTTATTTTAATTTTTAGGGATTTTCGGGGATTTTTTAGGATTTTGAAAGGATTTTTTTGGAATTCTTTTGGTGATTTTTTTGGTGATTTTTCTTTATATTTTGGAAAAATTTTCAGGGATTTTTCAGGATTTTTTATGGATTTTTTGGGGGAATTTTAGGGGGTTTTTGGTGAGTTTTTGAAATTTTTGGGGGGATTTTTTCCATCTGTTTATTTGAAATTTGGGAAAATTTTCCGGGATTTTTTGTGATTTTTTTCAGGATTTTTTCAACTTTTTTTGAAGAATTTTCAGGCATTTTAAAAAAAATTTTCAGAAATTTTGTTGGAATTTTTCAGGAATTTTTTGGGGATTTTTCGGGAATTTTTCGGGAATTTTTTGGTGACTTTTTGAGATTTTTTTGGGGATTTTTTGGTGAATTTTTCAGGATTTTTTTAAACTTTTTTAGAAGAATTTTCAGGGATTTAAAAAAAAAATTCGGGAATTTTGTTGGAATTTTTTGGGAATTTATTTGGGAATTTATTGGGGAATTTTTCTGGGATTTTTGGTGATTTTTTGGGATTTTTTGGTGATTTTTTGATGATTTTTTGTGAATTTTTAGGGTTTTTTTTAAATTTTGGGAGAATTTTCAGGGATTTTAAAAAAAAATTTTGGGAGAATTTATTTGGAATTTTTGGGAATTTTTCGAGGATTTTTTTTGGGAATTTTTCTGGGTTTTTTGGGGATTTTTTGGTGTTTTCTGTGATTTTTTCAGGATTTTTTGGAATTTTTTTGAAGAATTTTCAGGGATTTTTAAAAAAAAAATTTTCAGGAATTTATTTGGAATTTTTGGGGAATTTTTCGGGGATTTTTTGGGGATTTTTTTGGTGTTTTTTGTGGATTTTTTTTGAACTTTTTTAGAAGAATTTTCAGGGATTTTTAAAAAATTTTTCAGAAATTTTGTTGGAATTTTTCAGGGATTTTTTGGGGAATTTGTCAGGATTTTTTTGGAATTTTTGGGGAAATTTTCTGGAATTTTTTGGGAATTTTTTGGGAATTTTTCTGCAATTTTAGGGGGTTTTTCTGGTGATTTTTTGGTGATTTTTTTCAGGATTTTTCTTTACATTTTGGAAGAATTTTAAGGATTTTTTTTTTAATTTTTCAGGAATTTTGTTGGAATTTTTTCGAGATTTTTTGGGGATTTTTTGGTGAATTTTTCAGGATTTTTTGAAGAATTTTCAGGGATTTTAAAAAAAATTTTTGGGAATTTCGTTGGAATTTTTCAGGGATTTTTTGGGAATTTTTCTGGAATTTTCAGGGGTTTCTCGTAATTTTTTAAGATTTTTTGGGGGATTTTTTTGTGAATTTTTCAGGATTTTTCTTTAAATTTTGGCAGAATTTTCAGGGAAATTTAAAAAAATTTTTGGGAATTTTTTGGGCTTTTAAAGGAATTTTTTGGGATTTTTTTCTGGGATTTTTCTGGAATTTTAGGGGGTTTTGTGGGATTTTTTTGCAATTTTTTGGTGATTTTTTGTGATTTTTTCAGGATTTTTTTCAACTTTTTTTGAAGAATTTTCAGGGATTGTTTAAGAATTTTCCAGGGATTTTTTGGGGAATTTGTCAGGATTTTTTTTGAATTTTTGGGGAATTTTTCTGGATTTTTTTAAAATTTTTTGGGGAATTTTTGGGGCTTTTTTAGGGATTTTTCTGGAATTTTTGGGTGATTTTTTGGTGCATTTTTAAGGATTTTTCTTTACATTTTGGAAGAATTTTTAGGGAATTTTTTAGGAATTTATTTGGAATTTTTTGGGAATTTATTTGGGAATTTTTCTGGGTTTTCTGGTGATTTTTTGGTGATTTTTTGTGAATTTTTCGGGTTTTTTTTTTAATTTTGGGAGAATTTTCAGGGATTTTTAAAAAAATTTAGGGAGAATTTATTTGGAATTTTTCAAGGATTTTTTTTGGGGAATTTTTCTGGAATTAGGGGATTTTTTGAGATTTTTTGGGGATTTTTCAGGATTTTTTTTTAATTTTGGAAGAATTTCCAGGGATCTTTTTGGGATTTTTTTCAGGAATTTTTTGGGATTTTTTTCAGGAATTTTTCAGGAATTTTTGGGGAATTTTTCTGGGATTTTTGGGAATTTTTCTGGGTTTTTTCTGGAATTTTCGGGAATTTTTCTGGTGATTTTTTGGTGTTTTTTGTGGATTTTTTTGAACTTTTTTAGAAGAATTTTCAGGGAATTTTAAAAAAAAATTTTGGGAATTTATTTGGAATTTTTGAGGAATTTTTCAGGAATTTATTGGGAATTTTAGGGGAATTTTTCTGGAATTTTAGGGGATTTTTTGGTGATTTTTTGAGATTTTTTTGGGATTTTTTGGTGATTTTTTGTGAATTTTTCAAGAATTTTCTTTACATTTTGGAAGAATTTTCAGGGATTTTTTTTTAAATTTTTCAGGAATTTTTTGTGACTTTTTTAGGAATTTTGGGTGATTTTTTTGGGGAATTTTTTGGGCCTTTTTTCTGGGATTTTTTGTGAATTTTTCGGGCTTTTTTTTTGGTGATTCTTGGTAATTTTTTTCTTTACATTTTGGAAGAATTTTCAGGGATTTTTAAAAATTTTTCCAGGAATTTTTCTCTGGGATTTTTCTGGAATTTTAGGGGATTTTTTTGGGGATTTTTTGGGATTTTTTCAGGATTTTTTCAAAACTTTTTTTGAAGAATTTTCAGGGATTTTTAAAAAATGTTTGGGAATTTTGTTGGAATTTTTCTGGGATTTTTCTGGAATTTTCGGGAATTTTTCTGGTGATTTTTTGTGGATTTTTTTTGGAACTTTTTTTGAAGAATTTTCAGGGATTTTAAAAAAATTTTTCTGGAATTTATTTGGAATTTTTGGGGAATTTTTCTGGAATTTTCGGGGCTTTTCTGGTGATTTTTTTGGAGATTTTTTGGGGGGATTTTTTTCCCTATTTTTATTTTCATTGGGGGAAAATTTAAAAAAAAATTTTGGGTCATTTTTTGGGCAATTTTGGTTGGAAATTTTGTAATTTTGGAGGTTTTATGGGTTCTGCTGACCACCAAATGGTCACTTTGATGTTGTCCACCCCAACTTGAGCCAGCAGCACCTCAGGAACTTGATGGTCACCAAGAACTTCTCCAGGGGAACTTTTTTGGTCATTTTTTGGCAATTTTGGTGGGAATTTTTTGTAATTTTGAGGTGTTTTGGGTTCTTCTGACCACCAAGGGGTCACTCCACCAATGTCCACCCCAACATGACCCTGATGGTCAGCAGGAACCTGGTGGTCACTGAGAACTTCTCAAAAAGGATTTTTTGGGCAATTTTTATGGGAATTTTTGGTATTTTGGAGGTTTTATGGGATCTGCTGACCACCGAGTGGTCACTTTGATGTTGTCCACCCCAGAGTCAACCAACAGCACCTCAGGAACCTGATGGTCACCAAGAAGTTCTCCAGAGGGATTTTTTGGGGCAATTTTGGTGGGAATTTCTGGGTTTTTGAGGTGTTTTGAGTTCTGCTGACCACCAAGGGGTCACTCCACCAATGTCCACCCCAACATGACCCTGATGGTCAGGAGGAACCTGATGGTCACTGAGAACTTCTCAAAAAGGATTTTTTGGGCAATTTGGGTTGGAATTTTTGTAATTTTGAGGTGTTTTGGGTTCTTCTGACCACCAAGTGGTCACTTTGGTGTTGTCCACCCCAAGGTCAATTTAATGGTCAGCAGGAACCTGATGGTCACTGAGAACTTCTCAAAAAGGATTTTTTGGGCAATTTTGCTGGGAATTTTTGTAATTTTGGAGGTTTTATGGGATCTGCTGGCCACCAAATGGTCACTTTGATGTTGTCCCACCCCAGGGTCAGCCAACAGCACCTCAGGAACCTGATGGTCACCAGGAACTTCTCCAGAGGGATTTTTTGGGCAATTTTGGTGGGAATTTCTGGGTTTTTGAGGTGTTTTGGGTTCTGCTGACCACCAAGTGGTCACTTTGAGATTTCTCCACCACCGAGCGGTCACTTTGACGTTGTCCCACCGCAGGGTCAGCCAACAGCACCGCGTCAACCTGATGACGAGCGAGAACCTCTCCATCTGCTTCTGGCCCACCTTGATGCGCCCGGACTTCAGCACCATGGACGCCTTGACGGCCACCAGGACCTACCAGACAATCATCGAACTCTTCATCCACCAGTGCCCCTTCTTCTTCTCGCTGCGGCCACCGCCGGACACGCCCGGCTCGCCCGGTCCAGCTCCGGCCACCATGGCCGGGTCCTTCCCACCGCCGCCGCCGTTGTCTCCTCCTCGGACGCCGTCGCCGCCGCCGGAGCCGTCGGAGTGACCCTTGGGGATGTCCGGCCGCCGTTGGGCCTCTCCGGACGGACGGACGGACGGACACGCAGAGAGGGGGGAGGGGCTCGGTTCTTGGTGGAGATGGTTGTCCCCAGACTTTGGCCAGGCCGGATGGACGGACGGACGGACGGACGGACGCCGCCGGGGAGGGGCCTGGGAGGGGCTGCGAGAGGGGCAGGGGGGTCCAAGGGTGGCCTGAGGGGCGGTCGTGGTGGGATGAGGTGGGCCAAGGTGGGCCAGGGTGGTCCAAGGGTCATCCATGGTGGTCAAAGGTGGTCCAGGGGTCATCCAAGGTGGTCTAAAGGTCATCCAAGGTGGTCCAAGGTGGTCCAGCGTGGCCTGAGGGTCATTCCAGGTGGTCTAAAGTTCATCCAAGGTGGTCCAAGGGTCATTCCAGGTGGGCCAAGGGTCATCCAAGGTGGTCCAAGGGTCATCCAAGGTGGTCTAAAGGTCATCCAGGGTGGTCCAAGGGTCATCCAAGATGGTCCAAGGGTGGCCTGAGGGTCGTTCGTGGTGGGTCAAGGTGGGCCAGAGTGGTCCAAGATGGTCCAAGGGTCATCCAAGGTGGTCCAAGGTGGTCCAAGGTGGCCTGAGGGTCATTCAGGATGGTCCGAGGTTCATCCAAGATGGTCCAGGGTGGTCTGAAGGTCACCCAAGGTAGGCGAGAGTGGTCCAAGGTGGTCCACAGTGACCTGAAGGTCATCCAAGATGGTCCAGGGTGGTCCAAGAGTTGTCCAAGGTGACCTGAGAGTCATTTGAGGTGGTCCAAGGGTCATCCAAGATGGTCCAAGGGTTGTCCAAGGTGGTCCACGGTGGCCCAAGAGTTGTCCAAGGTGGTCCACGGTGGCCCAAGAGTTGTCCGGGGTGGTCTGAGGGTCATCCGAGGTAGGCTGGAGTGGTCCAAGGTGGTCCAAAAGTCATCCAAGGTGGTCCAAAGGTGACCTGAGGGTCATTCAGGGTGGTCCAAGGGTCATCCATGGTGGTTCAGGGGTCATCCGTGGTGGGCCAGAGTGGTCCAAAGTGGTCCAAGGTGGCCTGAGGGTCATTCGAGGTGGTCCAGGGTGGTCTGAAGGTCATTCAGAGTGGTCCAGAGTGGTTCAAGGACCATCCAAGGTGGTCCAAGAGCCGTGCAAGGTGGTCCAGGGTGGCCTGAAGGTCATTTGAGGTGTTCCAGAGTGGTCCAAGGTGGTCCAAGGTCATCCAAGGTGGGCCAGAGTGGTCCAAGGTGGCCTGAGGGTCATTCAAGATGGTCTAAAGGTCATCCAAGGTGGTCCAAGGGTGACCCAGCATGGTCCAAGGTGGCCCATGGTGGCCCAAGAGTTGTCCGGGGTGGCCCAAGGGTCATCCAGGGTGACCGAGGTCCATCCAACGTTCTCCAGCGTAGCCCGAGGTTCATCCAAGGTGGTCCAAGAGTTGTGCAAGGTGGTCCAAGGTGACCTGAGGAGATCCAAGGTGGTCCAAGGTGACCTGAGGTTCATCCAAGGTGGTCCAGGGTGGCCCGAGGAGATCCAAGGTGGTCCAACATCCATTCCTGGTGCTCCAGCACCATTCCAGGTGCTCTGGGCTTCATCCCAGGTGCTCCAAGGTTGCCCAAGCTCCATCCCAGGAGATCCAAGGTGGCCCAAAGTCCATCCAGGGTGGTCCGAGGTGGCCCCAGGTCCATCCGAGGTGGCCCAGGGCCCATCCCAGGAGATCCAAGGTGGCCTCATGTGGTCCGAGGTGGTTGGAGCTCCAGCCAACGTCATCCCAGGTGGCCCAGGGTCCATCCCAGGTGGCCCAGGGTCCCTCCAACGTCCACCCAAGGTTGTCCAAGCTCCATCCGAGGAGCTCCAAGGTGGCCCAAGGTGGTTGAAGGTCCAGCCAACATCATCCAAGGTTGTCCAATGTGGTCCAAGGTGGCCCGAGGTCCATTCAAGGTTCTCCAAGGTCCATCCAAGGTTCTCCAAGGTGGCCCCAGGTCCATCCAAGGTTCTCCAAGGTGGCCCCAGGTCCATCCAATGCGGCCCCAGGTCCATCCAAGGTTCTCCAAGGTTCTCCAAGGTGGTTGAAGGTCCATCCAAGGTTCTCCAAGGTGACCCGAGGTCCATTCAAGGTCCATCCAAGGTGGCCCCAGGTCCATCCAAGGTTCTCCAAGGTTCTCCAATGTGGCCTGAGGTCCATCCAAGGTTCTCCAAGGTGGCCCCAGGTCCATCCAAGGTTCTCCAAGGTGGCCCCAGGTCCATCCAAGGTTCTCCAAGGTTCTCCAAGGTGGCCCCACGTCCATCCAAGGTTCTCCAAGGTGGCCCCAGGTCCATCCAAGGTCCCCCAAGCTCCATCCAAGGAGCTCCAGAAGCCACCTGAGGCCACCAGAAGCTCCTCAGACCCCTCCAGACCCCAAAAATCCCAAAAAAACCCAAAAAATCCCAAAATCCCCAAAATCCCCAAAGCGGCCGATTCCGCCCCAAGAGCACTTCCGGGGGTGGGGGAGGGGCCTCGGACCTCCCCCCTCCCCCCCAAATTTGGGCTTTTCCCGCCCCAAAAATTCTGAAATTTTGGGAAAATTTGGGAAATTTTTGGGAAAATTTTGGGAAATTTTGGGAAAATTTTGAAATCTGGGGAAAATTTAGAAAATTTTGGGGCAAATTTGGGAAATTTTGGGGCAAATTTGGGGGATTTTGGGGGCGGCGCTGGAATCTCAAGGTACCACCGGGAGCTCCCGGCTCCTCCTCGCACTTTAACGGCGCCCCCGGGATGGAAAAATCCCCCAAAATTTTAAATTTAAAATTCAAATTAAAAATTAAAATTTAAAATTCAAATTTTAAAAAAGCTCAAAATTCTAAATTTTGGATTTTTTGGGGAAAAAAAAACGGGAAAATTGGGGAAAAAAGCAAAAAAAATTCAGATTTTTTAATAAGAAATTTTAGGTTTTTTTCCCAAAAAATTTAATTTAAGACGCCCCTGAGACCCCCCCAGGACAGAAAAATCCCCAAAAATAAAAATTTAAAATTCAAATTTAAAATCAAAATTTTAAAAAGGCTCAAAATTCTAAATTTTGGATTTTTTGGGGGAAAAAACGGGAAAAAATGAGGAAAAAGGCAAAAAAAAATTCAGGTTTTTTGCACAAAAATTCAGTTTTTTTTAACAAGAAATTTTAATTTTTTTCCCCAAAAATTTAATTTAAGATGCCCCAAGACCCGCCCAGGACAGAAAAATCTCCAAAATAAAAAATTTAAAATTTAAATTTAAAATTAAAATTTAAAAAAAGCTCAAAATTCTAAATTTTGGAATTTTTGGGAAAAAAAAACGGAGAAAAATTGGGGAAAAAGGCAAAAAAAAATTCAGGTTTTTTGCATAAAAATTCAGATTTTTTAACAAGAAATTTTAATTTTTTTCCCCCAAAAATTTAATTTAGGACGCCTCCCATAACAGAGAAATCCCCAAAATAAAAAATTTAAAATGAAAATTTTAAAAAAGGCTCCAAATTCAAAATTTTGGAATTTTAGCGGAATTTGGAAAAAAAAAAAAGGAAAATTTGGGGAAATGTAAAAAAAAAAAATTTAATTTTTTCACCAAAAAATCCGATTTTTTTCCCCTCAAAAATTCAGGTTTTTCCCCCCAAAATTCCGATGTTTTCTCCCCAAAAATTCCATTTTTTTTCCCAAAAAAATTTGAATTTTCCTCCCCCAAAAATTCGATTTTTTTCTCCCCAAAAATTCGATTTTTTTTCCTTAAAAATTCAAATTTTACCTCCAAAAAAATCAATTTTTTCCCAGAAAAAAAATCTAAATTTTTCGCCCAAAACTGCAGGTTTTGTCCCAAAAAAATCAGATTTTTTTCCCCTCAAAAATTCAGTTTTTTCTCCCCAAAATTCTGATGTTTTCTCCCCAAAAATTCTAATTTTTTCCCCCAAAAAATCAATTTTTTCCCAGAAAAAAAAATCTAAATTTTTTGCCCAAAAATGCAGGTTTCGTCCCAAAAAAATCAGATTTTTTTCCCCCAAAAAATCAGATTTTTTTCCCCAAAAATTCAGAATTTTTACCAAAAAACCACAGATTTTATTCCATAAAATTCCAGGTTTTCCCCCAAAAAAATCAAAATTTTACCAAAAATACTTTTTTGTTTTAAATTGGAGATTTTGGAGGAATTTTTGGGGTAAATTTGGGTGAATTTTGACCCAAAAAAGATTAAAAATTTGGGAAAAAAATGCCAAAAAAATTCGATTTTTTCCCCCAAAATTGGGGTTTTTTTCCATTTAAAATCAAATTTTTCATCTGGAATTTTTTAGGGGAATTTTGACCCAAAAAAAAAATAAAAAAAAAGGGAAAAATACAAAAAAATTCCATTTATTCCCCATTAAAAATGCGAATTTTCACGTGAGATTTTTGGGTCGATTTTGGGGGATTCGGATTTAAAAAATTGGAAAAAAAAATTAAAATTTCAAATTTTTTCCCCAATAAATGGAATTTTTTTTCCATGAAAAATTCCATTTTTCACGTGGAATTTTGGGGTAAATTTTGGACAATTTTGACACCAAAAAAATTCAAATTTTTCCACTAAAAATTTGGGATTTTTCCTCTAAAAAATGCGAAAAAAATTCAAATTTTGGCGCCATTTTCCCGCCACGTTTTTTGGACCAGAATTCTGAATTTTGGGGGGTTTTTTTGTGGATTTGAATTTTTCCATTTTAGGTTTTTTTCCCAATTTTTATTTTTGGGATAAAAATGATGGAAAATTAAAAAATTTGGAGTAAATTATTGATGGATTAAATAATAAAAAATGAATTTAAAAATTAATTTTGAAATTCAATTTTTACCAAAATTCCCGGAATTTTTTTTTTGGTAAAAATTTGGAATTTTGGGGAAATTTTTTTTGGGATTTTTGGGCTGAAAAATCTGAAAAAAAATCGGAATTTTTGCAGAAATTTCTGATTTTTTGAGGATTTTTTGGAGGATTTTTTGGGAATTTTTGGGATTTTTCCCGGAATTTTTTCGGGATTTGGTGCATGAGGAAAAGCCCCAGGAAATGGCGGGAAAAAAAAATGGAAAGAAAAGAAAAAAGAGGAAAAAAAAGGAAAAAAAAAAAGATTAAAAAATGGAAAAGAATTCAGAATAAACCGAGGAGGCTGCGGAGTTTTCATTGGGAAATGGGAATTGGGGGGAATTAATTAATAGGGTTAATTAATTGGGAATTAATTGGGAATTTTGGGGTTGGAAAATTGGGATTTATTGGGATTTAATTGGGTTTGGACTGGGATTTAATTGGGATTTTATTGAGATTTTTAATTGGGATTTGGAGCTGGAAAATTGGCATTTTATTGGGATTTAATTGGGATTTAATTGAGATTTTTAATTGGGATTTAATTGGGGTTTGATTGAGATTTTATTGGGATTTAATTAGGATTTAATTGGGATTTTTAATTGGGATTTAATTGGGGTTTGAGATTTTTAATTGGGATTTGGAGCTGGAAAATTGGGATTTAATTGGGGTTTAATTGGGATTTAATTGGGGTTTAATTGAGATTTTTAATTGGGATTTGGAGCTGGAAAAATTGGGATTTAATTGGGATTTAATTAGGGTTTAATTGAGATTTAATTGGGATTTAATTGAGATTTTTAATTGGGATTTGGAGCTGGAAAATTGGGATTTAATTGGGATTTAATTGGGATTTAATTGGGGTTTGATTGAGATTTTTAATTGGGATTTGGAGCTGGAAAATTGGGATTTTATTGGGGTTTAATTGGGGTTTAATTGGGGTTTCATTGGGATTTAATTAGGGTTGAATTGAGATTTTTAATTGGGATTTAATTGGGGTTTAATTGGGACTTAATTGGGATTTAATTGGGGTTTAATTGGGACTTAATTGGGATTTAATTAGGATTTCATTGAGATTTTTAGTTGGGATTTGGAGCTGGAAAATTGGGATTTTATTGGGGTTTAATTGGGATTTAATTGGGATTTAATTGGGATTTAATTGAGATTTTTAATTGGGATTTAATTGAGATTTTTAATTGGGATTTGGAGCTGGAAAATTGGGATTTAATTGGGATTTAATTGAGATTTAATTAGGGTTTAATTGAGATTTTTAATTGGGATTTAATTGGGATTTAATTGGGGTTTAATTGGGATTTAATTGGGGATTTGGGCTTGGAAAATTTGGATTTAATTGGGATTTAATTGAGAATTAATTGGGGTTTAATTGCGATTTTTAATTGGGAATTAATTGGGAATTCGGAGCTGGAAAATTGGGATTTATTGGGATTTAATTGGGTTTGGACTGGGATTTAATTAGGATTTAATTGGGGTTTAATTGAGATTTTTAATTGGGATGTAATTGGGGTTTGATTGAGATTTTATTGGGATTTAATTAGGATTTATTTGAGTTTTTTAATTGGGAATTGGGGTTGGAAAAATGGAATTTAACTGGGAAATTTGGGGTTGAAAAACTGGGATTTAATTGGGGTTTAATTGAGATTTAATTGAGATTTAATTGGGATTTAATTGGGATTTAATTGGGATTTAATTGAGAATTAATTGGGGTTTAATTGCGATTTTTAATTGGGAATTAATTGGGAATTCGG
>JAWWEY010000404.1:0-11406 GCA_035582745.1 Loriotus luctuosus
TGGAGGCGGCCCTGGGGCTGCTGGAGCGCTTGGTGGCCGCGTGTGACGAAGCCACCGCGTTCCCCCGGGAGCTGCAGTGGCGGCTCAGGGACACCGAGACCGCCCTGGAGGGGACAAATGAGGCGTCCCCCGATGTTCCCGAGGACTTGGTGGCCAAGGTGGCCGAGGCCGAGCGGCTGTGGGAGGCCAACACCCACCTGGTGAAGGATCACCTGCGGGGAACACTTCAGGACATCATCAACGTCTATTTCAATGGTGATCCCACCAGCCCCAGTGCCTGTGGGGTGGCCAAGTGGTGCCAAAGAGCCACTGACAACATCCCAAGGCCCCTTCGACCCCCGGAGTGTCTCCAAGGTGTCCTCAAGATGTCCCCAGTGAACATGGAGCTCCAAGAGGTGCGAGGGTGGAGAGGGGAACAAAGGGGACACTGAGGGGTGAGCGGGCAATAAGGGATGGAGGGGAAACAGGGGATTGCAGGAGGGGACAGGAGGCAATGGCAGGAAGGGGGGAGGTGACAGAGAGGTGGAGGGGGCAGTGGGGGATGGAGGGACACAAGGGGGAGGGGGCACGAGTGGTGGCAGAAGGGACAGCAGGGTGTGGCAGTGGCTACGAGTGCGGTGGTGGGGGGTGGCAGAAAGGACAGCAGAGGGGCGGGGGGTGGGAGGGGCTATGATGGGAGGGGCAGGGGGTGCCAGAGAGAGGAACTGACTGACAAAGGGACGGAGGTGACAAAGGAGAGCCCTCGGGGGCAGGGGACCAGCCCAGGAGGCCGTAAGTGCCACCAGGTCCCTGACACCTCCCCTGTCCCCTCCCCAGATGTCCCCGGCCCTGCTGCAGCCACAGGTCACCGTGGTGGCCATCCTGGGTGAGCTGCTGCCCACCCTGCCCAGGCGGGACGAGATGAAACTTGTGTCGGCAGTGGACCTGTACTGGGACCTGGTGAACTTCACCAAGGACCTCCGGGTCACCCTGTACTGTGTTGATGACACCTGGTGGCGCCACAATGTCACTTCCGATGATGATGATCCTCCCTCCTCTCTGAGCCAGGCCTTGACCACCTACAAGAGCACCCCAGGGACCCACTGGCACCGTGTGACAATGGCAGCCAGCAAGTGGCAGGGGTCGGTGTCTGTGCTTGTGAACAGCTGGGCCCGGTTGGCCAGGGCAGCTGCCAAGCTCCACAACACCTGCATAGAGGTGGCCGCTGAGGCGGTTGACAGCGCGGCCCAGGCTAGGGAGCGGCAGGACGAGGCTCCCCGTGCTGGGACAGTTCGTGAAATCATGGGGGTGATGGTTCAGGTCCTGGGTGGGGAGGAGGAGGCCAAGGAGGAGGACGCCTATAAAGCCCGGTTGAGGAGAGAGGCCAGGGTGGCTGACAGTGAGGCAACAAGGGCCACCATGGTGAGACAGCGGGTGGAGGCGGCCCTGGGGCTGCTGGAGCACTTGGTGGCCGCGTGTGACGAAGCCACCGCGTTCCCCCGGGAGCTGCAGCGCAGGGTTGGGGACATCAAGGCCGCCCTGAAGTGGAGAAATGAGGGATTCTTTGATATCCCTGAGGACTTGGTGGCCAAGGTGGCCATGGCTGAGCAGCTGTGGGAGGCCAACGCCCGCCTGGCCAAGGATCACCTGCTGGGGGCAGTTCCAGACGCCATCAAGTTCTTGTTCACTGGTGCTCCCACCAGCCCCAGTGCCTGTGGGGTGGCCGAGCGGTGCCAAAGAGCCACCGAGGACATCCCAAGGCTGCTTCGAGCCCCAGAGTGTCCCCAGAGCGTCCCCGAGGTGTCCCCAGTGGGCATGGAGCCTCAAGAGGTGCGATGCGGGGGGTGGGGAATGGGGCAGACAGTGGGACAGAAGTGACACTGGGGAGGAGGGGGCAATGGGGGAGGGAGGGACACAGGGGGAGAGGGGACACAGGGGCTGGCAGTGGGTGACAGCGGATACAAGAGGCTGACAAAGGGACAGAGGGGCAAAGGGGACCCCTCAAGGGCACAGGGGCCAACCCAGGAGGCCACAAGTGCCACCAGGTCCCTGACACCTCCTCTGTCCCCTCCCCAGGTGTCCCCTCCGGAGCTGCATGTGCTGGTGGCCGTGGTGGCCACCCTGGGTGAGGTGGCGGCCACCGTAAATGGGCCACCCAGGGCCACCTGCCTACAAAATTCCCAAGACTCCCTGCATGAAGACCTGAAGAACTTCACCTGGAGCCTCCGTGCGATCCTGAACCATGGCGGTGTCACCTCCCTGGGCCACCCTGGTGTCCCCTCCCTGAGATGGGCCCTGACCACCCTCAGGGCCACCCCTGGGACCACCTGGGCCATTGTGAGAGCCACGGCCGAGGCACGGCGGGAGCTGGTGGCCAGGCTTGTGGACAGCTGGGACCGCCTGGCCAGGGAGGCCACCAAGCTCCGAGATGACTGCGGGAAGGTGGTCACAGCCCGGCAGCTGATGGTGGCCCTGATCAGGGAGGAGGTGACCTGGGAAATGGCACCACAGGATGCCCAGGTGGTGGCAGCCACCAATGAGTCCATGGGACAGGCTGGGGTGGCCACCAGGTGGGCAATGGCGGCCACCAGGTGGGGCCATTGGGCACAGGTGGCCCTGGGGCCACTGCAGTGCTTGGTGGCCACGTGTGACAGAGCCACCTTGTTCAACTGGAACATGGAGTGGCAGCTCAGGGACATCGAGGCCCTCCTGAAGGGGATAAATGAGGTGTCCCCTGATGTCCTCCAGGCCTTGATGGCCAAAGTGGCCAAGTTTGAGCAGCTGTGGGAGGCCAGCACCCGCCTGGCCAAGGAGCACCTGCTGGGGGCACTTGAGGTCATTGACAATCTCCTTTTGAGTTCCTGTGGTGACCATGGTGGTCTTGGCAGCCGTGCGGTGGCCAGGCAGTGCCAAAAAGCCATGGACGACGTCCCAAAGCTGCTGCAGGAAAGTTTCACATGGGGGCAGTGACATCATCGGGGACATCGCTGCTGTCACCTGTGCCCTCCCTGTGCAGTATTTGAGACAGATTTGGGGAATTTTCAGGGAATTTTCAATGATACTGTCCCAAATGCTGATGGGAATTCCTGGTGTGACGTCACTGGGGACACTCAGGGGACACTCAGGGACACGCTGGGGACACTCAGGGGACACTCAGGTGAGGGGAGGTGTGAAAACAGTTCTCAGAAGTTCTCAAAGACACCGTTCCAAGTTCTGTGGTGTTTTCATAGAATGGTTCCTCACTTGTGGCACAGCCATCGATCTCTCGGGTCGTCATCTCGATGTACTCGGAGTTGTCAACGCGGTTGACAAGGTTCGCTGATGGTGAAGTTGTGACCCTTGACAAGAGTCCTTTAGCTAAATTCCATACAATGGAGCACCCAACGAAAACGGCGATAACAACAAAAAACACCACTAACACATCCTTCACAACTGACCCAGCCCAGCTGGAAAGGCGCAAACTTGAGAACAAATTCCCCAGCCAACCCTCACTTTCTACCTTAATACTGTGGACCAGGTTCCCCATTTCGTCTAAGGCCTTCTGCACATTCTGTGCCTTAGATGATAGGTTGAAGCAGCAGAGGCCTTCGAATTTCTCACAGCTATGGTGATGGAGGGGCAGGAGGTAGTCAAGCACTGCTCTATTCTGCAGCGTGGCCTGCCTGGTGATCTGCTCATCTGAGAGGAGGCTTGAGATGGCCGTCCAAGTGAGATTTGCCTGTTTCACTACCCAGCACTCTAATCGCCCAACTTCGCCCAAAGCCTTGCCGGCTGAAACCCAGGGCAGGAACACAGAGACCATGACCCTTTTGGCTTTGTTCCAGTGGATAATTTGGGAGTCACAGTCTGGGCCGAGATCGGTCAACTCTCTTTTGGGCCGAATTGCAACATCTGAGTTTGTTTTAGGATGCCAATTACCAATTTTGGTCGTGCTGGGAGTGTACAGCAAAAGGTGGCCAATCGTGCAAGGTCCTCCCGTTGGATGAGGGGGGGTGCCTCTCCATGCTTGGTCGCTACAGATTAAATAAATTCCATCGGGCAATTCTCGAGGTGCCTTATCTGGGGCAGATGGGCCATTGATGGTGAAGATCTTTTGGCACCAATTCCTACTAACTTTGGGTTGAACCCAGATCTGCTTCACCTTAGGGTCACGGGGGAAAAAGGATTGAAAATAAACACAAATTGAGGCATTGGCGGATCCAAGCAACTGAAAGTGTAGGGGATCATGGGTGGCATTGGGGGAACTCTTAATGGCTCTATACCAAACAAAAGTCGGGTCGGGTGATTTTGGGAACAGCAGAAAGGATGGTTTCCAGGGGGAGGGTAAGGAATCGAGAGAGAGGGGGATCCCCACCAGACAGGATGCCAAAGGGTCCTCTGCTGCTTCGGCATTCAGACAGATGTGGTCCTGGTTGAGGGATCTAGCTAGTGTTTTCCATATGTTCTTCTGAGGCTGGGGAGTGACGTCAAGGACCACAGATGTTGTCTTTGCCAGGACGATGAAGAGAGCGATGCACACTGCCTTGCCCGGGGCCATGCTGGACTGGATCTATTGAAAAGAAAGGAGCACAAATAAAATTGGCGCTGTCTGAAGGGAGGGGGAATTACTGGACTGAGTAGGGAAAGGAAAGGTTTCTGCTCCACTTCCTCCGCCGCCAGCAAGCTACTCGGACCTGGGGGATGGATGGTGTTGCCTTGACTGCCTTCGGCACGAAGGGCCAAACCCACTTGGAAGGGACCCATTTTGGACCTGAGGGGGTGAACACACAGGCGTATCCCTGCCCCCAAGTTAAAAGATTGAAAGGTCCCTCCGTCCGCCAGGTTTCCAGATCCTTTACCATCATCCCTCCTTAGGCTGCAGATCTCAATGTGTCCCGAAATGCCGAATGATCAGCGGATTTAAGTTATCAAATGAGCAATTTTAAAAATTGATGGTAAACAATGCTCAAGACAACTGGGACTGAGGGGACTCCACCTTCATAGCCGGAGTCAGATGGGACAGAACTTTCTTAAGGCTCTGGTGGGTCCTCTCGATCACTGCTTGTCCCGTGGGGGAATAGGGAATGCCCATCTTGTGTTCTATTCCCCATCTCTGCAGGAAACTCCGGAGTTCCCTGAAGTATAAGTGGCCCCATTATCTGTTTTAAGGACCTTGGGGATGCCCAACACAGAGAAAGCTTGGAGGAGATGTTTTTCCACATCCAGAGCCCTCTCCCCTGTGTAGGCAAAGGCAAAGACTGCACCAGAGAATGTATCAACTGAGACATGCACAAACTTAAGACGACCGAATTGAGGGATTTTTGTAACATCTGTTTGCCACACCTCGCAACGGGAGAGCCCCCGAGGATTTGCGCCAGCGGGCAAAGGTGGAAGCTGATCCCGCTGGCAGTGGGGGCATGTGGCCACAATGGCCTTGGCCTGGTCACGCGTCAGGTGGAATTGGTGGACTAGACCAGGCGCATTCTGGTGGAAAAGCTGTTGGCTCAGCTTCGCCTGCTGGAACATGTCGGGAAGCGGGGCCATTTGCACAGCAGCCACCAGGGCTACATCGATGGATTCGGCCTCTAAGGCCTTGGCTGCATTGGGATCACCTGCCAGGGCATCAGCCCTGCGGTTTCCCTCGCCAATGGCCCCAGGCAGGTCAGTGTGGGACCTCACATGCATCACGTAAAACATTTGCTCCCGGCGAGAGATGAATTGTATCAGTCTCAAGAGCAAATTATAGAGAGCCAAATTGGGAACTTCTTGTAGGACAGCATTCTCTGCCCTTGCCCCTACTCCGGCAACATAAGCCGAGTCCGTGACCAAATTAAAAGGCTTGTCTTTAAATTTCTCAAACGCCCTGACAATGGCATCCAGCTCGGCGACTTGAGGTGAACCCTCAACAATGGCAACATCCATCTCCCACTGCCAAGTCTGCGGGTCCCTCCAAGTCATTACTGACTTGTGGGTCCTGCCAGACGCGTCACTATAAACGGTCAGGGCGTCGAGTGGGACTCGACTTTGAACCTTTTTTGCTGAGAATTTGAAAACATCTAGATCAGAACCGAATAAAGGGTGAGATGGTCGTTCAATATCAATTTGACCTGTGTAGTCGGCAAGGGCGAATTGTAAAACTTCGCTCTCCTCAAGAAGTTTGGTGATCGTTTTTTCTTTTAACTTGCCAGATTTGAGTTCAATTGGGATGTGAATGCATGAGAAGTCCACACTCGTCAGCTCCCGGATCCGGGATCTAGCTTTCCGGATCAGTTCTGCCACCAGCTCGTGTGGCCCAGTGATTCTTTTGGACCGGTGATGGCTGAGGAACACCCACTCTATGATTAAGAGGGGGTCCCTCTCGCCCTGGTCCTTCCCCTTCCTCCCCCCAAATGGTTTCGGGGATCTTGGGGGCTCATCCCATTGATAGATGAGACCGTGGAGGTGTGGCAACTTTCCCAAAATAATGAATTTGAAAGGCAGGCCCAGGTGATATCGATGGGCCTGTCTCGTCTCTATGATGTTAAGAATTCTCTGCAGTGCAGCCTTGGCCTCTGGGATGAGTTCCCTAGGAGAACAAAGCTCCTCTCCCTCTCCCTTTGTTAACAAGTCAAAGAGGGGGGCCAGGTCTTCAGTTGTTATACCCAGCCAGGGTCTCACCCAATTCAATGCCCCATTCAGGCTGTGGGCATCCGCCAAGGTTTTCACCGTTGGGTGAATCACCAATTTTTGCGGCACAGTGGTTCACTTTGTGATCTCCAAGCCTAAATACTTCCGGGGGGCACTCGTTGAATCTTGTCCTCCTGGAGCTCAAGCCCTGCAGAGATTAAACAATCTGTCACACAGGAGAGCACGTGAGTCAACAACTCGTCGTTGGGGGTGCAGACCAGGACATCGTCCATGTAATGCTGAAGGACGATGTTAGGGAATTGCTCCCTAATCGGGGCCAGCAGGGAAGACACGTACCACTGGCAAATCACAGGGCTGCATTTCATGCCCTTTGGGAGAACACGCCAGTGGTAGCGCCTGCAGGGAGCTTCACGGTTTCGGGTGGGCACCGTGAAAGCAAAGCGTGGGGCGTCTTCAGGGTGGAGGGGAATTTGAAAGAAGCAGTCTTTGATATCAATCACTGCCAGATTCCAATTTTGGGGAAGCATCGCTGGGGATGGCATCCCTGGTTGGAGGGCACCCATATCTTGAATAATTTCGTTTATCTTTCGGAGGTCGTGAAGGAGCCGCCATTGTCCGGATGACTTGGGGATGACAAACACTGGGGAGTTCCACTCTGACACGGACTCCACCAGGTTGCCCTTTTTGACTTGCTCCTCCACGAGTTCCCTGAGCGCTTTCAATTTATGTCTGTTCAGCAGCCATTGACTCACCCAGGTTGGCTTGTCTGATTTCCAATTGAGCTTCCAGGTGGCGCGCTCTTCAATGACCGCTGCCCGAAAAACCTGGGGAGCCGGAAGGTCAATTTTGGCTCCCCATTGGGCCAGGGTGTCCCTCCCCCACAGGGGCTCGGTGTAATCCAAAACGAATGGGCGTACATAGGCCAATTGCCCATCCGGTCCCTAAATTTCCACGACGCTCTTGCTCTGTAATGCCAATTGAGAACCCCCAACACCGTGAATGCTGCCAGACACGTTCTGCAGCTCCCAGCGTGACGGCCATTCCCGGGAGGGAATGATCGTCACATCGGCCTCTGTGTCCAACACCCCCCTAATGGTGACTCTGTCTCCCCCCCGAGTGAGCTGACAGGCGAGGCGCGGTTTTGGATGTCCCAGTTGTTGCGCCCAAGCAACTGAAGGTGTGTTCTCAGATTCGTTCTCCCACCTCTGACGGAAACGGGGCAACCCCGCTCGCCATCGGGGGGAGTCCGGATTCCACTTTCCAGCTTTGACTAAGTCAATTTCGGGGACGGGAATGGCCTGGGTGACAACAGTGCCTTTAGGGAGGAACAAAGGGGGACGGACACAAGCTAAATGTACAACAAAATGTTCATGGTCTGCGGACATCAAGCTTGGAAACACCTGAATATCTTGCGGAGTGGACTTGGTGTCCCCCACAACGACGTAGTAGTTGATGAATTTGTCCCAGTTACCTGGAGCTTTTGGACACACCAAAAGCGCACGGACGTCGGAATCACGTAGGTGAATCGCGCACACAGTCTGCAACCTAAAGTGAGAAAGAGGAGAAACGGCGGTGAGCAATGGCTCCGGCAAAGGACCCGGTCGAAGGTGATCGAGGCAAGACACATCTGATGAAGGCGTCAAAGTAGGTGAAGAAAAGTCATGTCCGGTAGCTGAAAGAGAATTTTGGACCCCAGATGGAGCAGGGTCTGCTGGCGGCGGGCCTTTCCCACTCTCTTTTCCCCTGCGCTTAGGTGTTATAATTTGCCCGCCTTTCATTTTGTCTGCACACAGGGGGGCCCTGCGCTCAGAAGTCAGTTTTTTGTCTCCCCCCCACCACTGGCTGCCCAGACTGCTGCTGCCTTTTGAATTTGTAAAACTCCTGACGGAGTGGGCAGTCGGGCATCCAGTGAGAAGTTTCCCCACACAGATGACAAGATGTTCCCTGCCAAGAAGGTGGCCTAGGGGTGTTTGGTGCAGGACATGGATGCCCCGAAGGAAAGGGGGTGGCGGCTGCGGCGGTGGTGGAGGTGATGGTCTCCCCCTGGAGGTCTGCATCCGCGGCTCTCACAGCAGTCTTCTTTGAGTTGCCGATTCTCTGAAGCGCCGGCAGCTTGAGAGCGCAGGCCTCCATCATCTCTTGGAGGGTGGGGCGCGGATGCAGTGGCAGGCTTAGAATTGCAGCCTGGCATGCTGCGTTGGTGTTATTAGTTGCAATAGTTCTTATCAGTTTCTCTCGTGCCTCCCCCTCCACGTCTTCAAAATGCCGCCGCCTGCAGCTGGTCTATGAAGCTGTCAAAGCTTTCTGCAGGCCCCTGCAAGATATAAGAAAAAGGGACCGGCGACACCCCGGCCACTATTTTGAAAAAGACCTTTTCTGCGACCAGTGCGCTTTGACGCAGTGCTTAGTGGGAATCAGCTCGGCAGCTTTCTGTGCTTTTGTCCATTCCCCCAACCCACAAAGATGGTCAGCCGTGAGCTTGTCTCCATTCCCATCCTCCCCAATGTCCACACTTTCCCAAAGTTTTGGGAGCAACTCCTCAACTCCCTTTTTCCATTTAAATTCCCAACGGGAGTATTGTGCAGGTGTCAGACTTTGGAAGATCTGCCGAATGTCTGCCGGCACCAGCTCGTCCTCATTGATGGCCGCTCGGAGGAGACCCTTAAAAAATTCCCTCCGGGTCCCAAACTCTTTTTGCGCTTTGCACAATTCCTTAATCAAGGTTCGGGACGCCGGAACCCACTGCACCTCACAGCCCCCTCCCCGGGTCTGGTGGTGTGACACCGGGGCTGCCATGATAACCTTGGCGGGGGGTTGGTCCACGGCTCCCACCTCCCCACTCCCAGGCTCTAACTCAAGGGATGTAGCACCGTGAGAACCCGGAAGGGGAGCGTGGGAACCGGAGGAGGCGGGGTCAGAGCCACCGTGGGAACGGAAGCTAGCACCGGGGGCGGGGCTGCTAGTTGGTAGTTCCTCCGCCCTTGGGGAGGGGCCGGAGCTGGAGGGTGGAGCCTCAGGGAGGGGTGGACAACTGGGAGGGGTCTCAAAGGGAGGCGGAGCATAAGGTGGAGCACAGGGCGTGGTGGGAATGGGAAGTGGGGTCAAGAAAGGAGTGGGCGGAGCAAAGGAGGGGTTAGGAAAAAAAGGGTTGGGCAGCAGGAAAAGCAAAGGGTTCTGGGGAGGAGAAAGAGGTTTTTCCCGCCACTGTGCCTCGTGGCCACCATCATCTTGGGCTCCATGGGAGCCATCTTGGGTAGGAATCATGAAGCGAACCTTAGATTTTAAACGTGGCGATTTGAGAATGCGGAAAAAGGGTTTCAGGGAAGGTGAGGGCATGGGAGAATCGGGCAGCGTCCGGGCCCTTGGACACGGCTTGCGGGGGGAATGGTGATCTTGAGGGGAGCCAGGGCGATGGAGGGGCTCCTGCCCGCTGTGGTCAGGGGATACCCTCCTCAAGATCCCATGTCTTTTTGGGGAAACCGGGGAGGAAGGTGGGGTAGGGACACGGGGCTTGGGGAAACTGGGGTTTGAACTGGAGGACCTTAAACTTGGGTTTCTTGCTGGTACCGGAGGGCGTTTTCCCAGTTCTTCATTCTCTTTCTTCCTCAGGACCCTAAGGACCTGAGTCACCCAATATAGGTGCTTGTCCAGTTTTAATTTTTCTGTGATAGAAGTCTCTCCCGACCTGGCCAAATCAGATTATTTACGACAAACCTCCTCCCAAAATGAGAGGTGTTCGAATTGACTGGGAGTGACATTAGGGAACCGGGAAAAGACTCATCGGGTCAGCCTTTTTAACTCTTTTTCACTAACACGAACATCATTGGAAACCAAAACTGCAACAACATTTAACAAAGCCTCCCGGTGAGCAGAAGAAAAACATGCATCCATTTTTCAATGAAAGCTGCTCACTTGCTGCAACACCCGCAACGGACAGGGGATAGAAGTGAGAAGGGAGGGAAAAGATAGAAGTTGGCACGGGTCCGGGTTACCGGAGAAAGGAACCCAACTCTCGCAAATAGAACGAAACCGATAGAAAAGAGGGGTCCTTGCCCTGAGCCCCTGACACACGGCACGCGCGCCTGGGAGAAACACGAAATTGAGGGTCTGGGGTTAAAAAGACGAGGGGGTGAGCCGATGGAGAATGATGTGAAAAGCGAAAGGAGAAATGAAAGCTAAGAGGTTAAAAGAGCCCCGTCACCAGGGACAGCAGATGGCTCGGGAAAGGAAAGAGAAGAAGGGCGACTCACCAATCTCAAGGTGAGGAGGGATGGGTGTTGCAACGGTGACCCCTGGATCGGCTCCGGGTGCAGGAGGGGTTCCCGATCCAATGCTCCCGGAGCGCAGCTCCCAGCGACCGGGAGCCTGCTGCGATGGGAGGTGCTGGAGCGCCCAGTGAAGATGCAGAATCCTCGGGCTGTGGGGCCCTAATCCAGTCCGGATGTGAGAGGGGCCACGTGTTGGGCGCCACGCAGCTGTCGGCGCACGAAGGTCGATTGCCTGGCAAGCACCACAGCACGCCAGCAGCTCTTTGGAGCAGCCGCGTCGCTTGCTGGCTCAGGCTTCCTAAGTGGAGGGCAGACCGAGCTTGCAGCCGCCTCACCACTGACCGAGCTCTCCCCGGCAGAGGGGGAGATGGCCTCGGCCGTGACAAAGAGTCCCAACCAGGCTCCGCTCCAATGAAGCAGGGTCACGCAAGCGATGGAAGAGACGTGAGACAGATCTCTTCAGCAGGGAGGGTTTTATTTGGAGGGGTAACAGGTCCAGGCATGGGTGAAGGCTGAAGGGATCTGCCCAAAGAGGTGGAGACTGTAACAACTT
>JAWWEY010000405.1:0-11827 GCA_035582745.1 Loriotus luctuosus
CTCAGAGCCTGCCAACTGTGAGCTTTGCTGTACTTGGAGGATCAGTGAATGACTTTAATGAATCCTGGGCCAAAAGCCCCACTCCTCAAGGCTCAGCCCTTCATGCATTGAGGAGGTGCAAAAGCATCCAAAGTGAGTATTTCAAGGGGGATTTTTCACATTGACCCTTATGTCTGTGGGCATGCACATGTACTCACATGTTATAGCAAATCTGGGAGAAATGCTGCTCTCTTAGATGTTTTAGTACCTTAGATATCTAAGTGAATTAGGCCTGCAAGTAAGTTTAAGTTATAAACCAAGTTAAATGCTTTTAAGTGTTATTCCTTTGCTAAATTGTTATAAGTTAAGTTTATGTTTAAGATATAAGTTAAATTTAAGTACTGTTACATTTGAGTGCTGCTACGCTTTTAGGTTGTATTCTTTTCCATCCTATCTAGTCACATGCAACTAAATACACACACATAGATAGTTCTCAGGTCATTTCTGTTTTGATTTACTATATTTTGTTCCTTTTTTTCCTCAGTGTGTCTTAATTGTTCTGTAAGTAGTAGAGTAAACCTTGGCAACAAACTTTGTAGTGCTGTTGCTTAATGTTAAACTTGGTTTTCACTGATACCCTTGCCAGTGATTTCCTCAGTGATCTTACTCTTTCATACCTGAAGAGAGCTGTCTGCTGGACCAATGCCACCGCAGTAGAGCAGGGATCTCCTGTGGTCAGTGGAAACAAGGCACTGCCCCCTGGAGATGGGGCATGATGGGCAGAGGGCTTCCTGCTGCCCTTGGCCCTGCCCAGCTGCACAGCTCAGGGGTGTCAGCTGGGAAGTGCTCACAGGCAGGAAGCACCAGTGCTGAGAAATGGCTCTGGGACTGGGAGCTCCCCACTGAAAAGAACGGAGAAGCTTGCTGCAAGCAAAACCCGCTTCCTTGTCCCCACCCTTTCACAGGAATGCCCCAAATGCAAACATACAGCTCACAGCTCATTGCACTGACAAAGGGGAGTGATACTCCCACTGCTTTCAGCTTTGCTGAATGTTATGTGAACACTGTAAAAGCTGCAGAGGGAAATAAAATTTTCAAGACACAAATGTAAGTGATGCTACAATTAGTGGCAGTAGTCAAAATTTTCATGTTTCTTCTCTGTTCCATAAAAACAATTTTATTTGTTTTATTTTAATGCTTGGAGCTTGTTGTGTTTTGTCTGAGGTAGAGTTAACTTCTTCACAGTAGCTGGTATGGGGCCGTGTTTTGGATTTGTGCTGGAAACTGTTGATAAGTGGGGGATGTTTTAGCTATGGCTGAGCAGTGTTTATGCAGTGTCAAGGCCTTTTCTGCTCCTCACCCCACCAGGAAGGAGGCTAGGGGTGCACAAGGAGTTGGGAGGGGACACAACCAGGACAGCCAACTGTATCCAGCCCATAGGAAATCCCAGATCATATGATGTCATGCTCAGTATACAAAGCTGGGGGAAGAAGAAGGAAGGAAGGAAAAGGTGATGATGTTTGTCTTCCCAAGTCACTAGTACACATGTGATAGAGCCCTGCTGTCCTGGAGATGGCTGAACACCTGCCTGCAATGGGAAGTAGTGAACTCATTCCTTATTTTGCTTTGCTTCTGCATGCAGCTTTTGCCTCTAACCATTTAACTGTCTTTATCTCAACGCGCAAGTTTTCTGACTTTTATTCTTCCAATTCACTCCCTCATCCCCTACAGAGTGAGTGGCTGTGCATGTCTTAGTTGCCAGCTGGGATTAAACCATGACAGATGTTCTGCACCTGACCTTTCTCTTTATTTGACAAATGTAGTAATGGAATTTAAGTTCAGAAAAATGCCGGGTTTACTCAGCGTTTGTATTTTTGCCCCTGTGTCCTCTGAGTAGTCCAGACCTGGCAATGAAAGACCCTTTGACAGTTCCAGGTTCAGAATATCTCAGCAGCAGAAATATACAGACAGGCCACAGATTTCTTGTGATCATAATGGGTACTGCAGAACAGGCGCTGGGACACTCAGAGAAATTATTCAGGTAAAGAGCAAATGATGCACAGAGGGGCTGCCAGTCTGTTGTACATCCCAGATCAAACAGGTTTTGTGATATCCAGTGTTAGTGTGCCAAGTGTCTACATACCACTCAACCTCTCTGAGGACATGTTTCTACAAACACCTGGAGTTTTATCCTATTTCTGTGCTACTGCTTGCCTTAAAATAAGGCAGCATCAAGTTTTTTGTGCATTGCTCAGTGGCCTCCTCTGAAGAAGCAGCAATCCCAGGCAGTGTTGAATCCACTTCTGTTGGTGTAAGTTCAATACTATTTTTCTTTGGTTTCTAGTAGGGTAATCAAACTTTGAAGCACAACTGGGACATCTAAAAGATGAGAACAAACATTTCTTCTTTTGCATTCTTGTTCTGGTTTCAGCTGAGATGGTTAATTTTCTTCTTACTGGCTAGTACAGTGCTGTGTTTTGAATGTAGTGTGAGAACAAAGTTGATCTCAAGCTGATGGTTTCTTTGTTGCTTCTAGTTCTTACTCTAAATCAAGGAGTTTTCAATTTTCCATGCTCTGCCAGTGGGCAGGTGCACAAGAAGCTGGGAGGGGGCATGGTCAGAAGAGGTAATCTGAAATAATCAAAGGGTTGTTCCATATCCTAGTACATCATGCTCCATTTATAAACTGGGGGGGTTGGCCTGGAGCTGCCGATTGCTGCTTGGGGCTGGGATGGCTCCATGGGTAGTGAGGAATTGTAATAAGTGTGACTTGTTCTTCTTGGGGTTTACTCCTTTCTCTCTCTCCCCATTACTATTACTATTACAATTATATTAATAATACTATTACAATTATATTATTAATATATTATTTTATTACTATGACTACTATTATTATTTATTTCAATCACTAAACTGTTCCTATCTCTACCCACAAGTTTTACTTTTTTCTGCTTCTTATCCTTATGCCACCAGGACGGGGAAGGGGAGGGATTTAACCAGTGGCTACCTGGTAGTTTGTGACCAGCTGGAGTTAAACCATGGCACTGCTAAAACCAGATGTTTCTGAAAAGCACCATCAAACCTGACATTTCTATGGGCAGGTAACTTGGCAAGTCCAGAGACTACAACTGATTCCTCACTTTCAGCTAGTCAGGTGTGTTTTATATTTTGAGAAAAGAGAAATACTTCCAGGCTTCCTCTACTGGGAAGAGCAGTCTTTATTTTCATAAGCCACTTGAGGCTCTGTTTCCCATAAACCTCTTCCCCCTCAGCCCCATATTTTCCCGAACTCACCAGCTGCTTCTTGCTTCCATAAAGATGCTGAACACAGGGAGTTTCAGTTCCTCGTAACTCTGTTGTGCATGCTTTGAAGGATCACAGATATTGAACAATCTCTTCACTGATGCGATGTAAACATCCTTTGAAGAAAATTTAATCAACCACAGTTGGTTTTTAACCAAGTCAGACTTCAGAGTAAGCACTTTTGAAGACTGCTCAACTGATCAGTGATCAACTTGGTAAATGGACTAAATGGAATCTTGTTTGAAACTGAGCTGGGTTTGCAGCCAGAGTATGGATCGCCTGTACCGATTTACCACGCTAGCATTTGTAACATATAATCTATGAAATGCAGCCATAATATTAATTCATAAATGTCAACAAGAATTGTCAAAGCTGTTCCTATCATGTTCAATCTAGTGCTCAGTAACTCTTGTGTTTCCATGTATTTTAGTTCCTTAGTGTACCTGAGGGGATACATGTCTCAAGTTGTAACAAACACCACTGTCCCACCCTGAAACTACTGCCTTTAAGACCCCCAAAATACTTGAATCTGCATCTTCTGTCCCCATGTCACAAATTTCAAATATCTTTCTGCTGACCAAGAAGAATATATAACTTCTACAGTATCTTCCTCCCACCAGAGAACCCTGGGAATCACTGCATATTTATTTCTGGTCTAAACACCAGCTATGAAAAGCTCATCATTACCTCAGCAATTCCCTTCTGAAAAACATAACCTGGTATTTGAAGACCTAGGCTATTTTATTCACTATTGTGTGCTGCAGAAAGGTATCTTCTTGCTAATCACAGAGCATCTCTTGTGCTTTTAAACCTTAGGGGCTGTCCCTGGGAGTATAGACTCACACTACTAGCTGTAAAAATCTTGTTGCTTCAGAGGGTCTAACCAGTCTAATAAAGGGCTTATATTTGCTGTAATGCAACTTCAGGCAGCAAACTTTAAACAGACTGTTGTCTAAATAACATTTAAGGCAATTTGAGCCCTTATTCATTGCAATTATTTGGAACAAGAATTTTTAGAAAAAGAATATTTCACATACACGAGTCCTATCTTGAAAACTCTTTTCTCAAACAGATTTCCCTGAAAGCACTGCTAGCACAGCAACTGTGGTGCTGCTTAGACAGTGGTTTCTTGATTTGGAAGAATATTGCAGCATCGGCAAGTAAGTTATATGTGGATTTAAGCAGTTTCCAAAGAAGCAGATACATTCTGCTGAGTTTGCTCAGTGCCATCCTGGCCACAAACTGGATTCCACAATAGCCACATCTGGCCACAGCAGCCACTGTAGGAGGTGAAGGTGCAGGTAACATTGCTCTGTGCCTATCTGCCCTTGTTACAAAGGGGTTTATCAAATAACAGCTGAGAGGGAAAGAACTGTTAATCCAGAAATTACAGTAAAAATAGATGAGGAAACATGCAAAATCCAGTCATCACCACTGCTTCCTGTGGCACTTCCAGGATGTAAAGCCAAGAAGATTTACAAGACAAAATGAGGGTTAAATTCCTGGAAGTCTAAGGAATGACTATCTGTATGCTCAGTTGGGCAGTCTTCCACAGCTCATGAAAAACAGTTATTTACTTCATGGAGTATTGCAGTCTCCGTGCTAAAAATCTGATTTGAACTTTTAGATTGCAGTAACATATCTACCCAACAAGAAGACAGCTTACACCATGCACATTTTCTTTTGTGTACACAATGTTTTGATATTAAATCTTTCCAATAGTATTTCCATCATATTCGCTTTTTCTGTTCCTAGAAATTATCAGTTCCTTCACCTAGTAGCTTTATTACTTAAAAAGCAGAATAACCAGCTTTTTTCTCTTCAGTTCACCTATGGAACTAAAGGTACATTATGTCAATATGAAACATTGCATTATCTGAATTTCTTAATGGTTTTGCAATAAATGGTGTCATAACAAGAAATTGCATTTCTACACAGAAGCCTGTTCTTCCTGTTCTGAGTATTGAAAAGAAACTCATCAATTGAACAAAATCTTCCTTTACTCTCACATGAAAGATGTGTGTTTTTCTGAGCCAGTACTGTGGCTTGAGCAGTTCCATCAGCTCTCATCCGTGTCACAAGCATGGACAAGGCCACTTATCTGCTGTGGGCTGATATATCTAGACTGGAGTAACACCATAATGAATTTTGTCTGACATTTTCCATACTCAGCCCCCTGTCCAGTTCCACAGACTTCTGCCAAACATAGGCCAGAAGGCTACAGATTTTCCATTCATGCTTATGCAGGTTGAATTTCTGTGAATATTGGACAAAATCAGTTTGGCTGTCCCCAAGAGAGCCCTGTGTGAACCAACTGTCCTGTGTTCCTCCTGCTGCCAGTGGTAAAGCAGGTATTTTAGGAAGGGGAGTCATTAGGCCTCATCAAAATCTATTGAATGGTTTTATCTTGGAAAATATTTTTTTCTTTGTGTATGTGTGCATGGAGTGTCTGTGACTAACTTTGCATCAAAGATGTCACTCTGCTAAATCCATCTATGAAAATAATAGGAGAATGAATCTGTGGCATTCACAATCTCTGAACAGAGAGAGAATTTTCTCTCCCAGGTTTTTCCTAGAGAAGCACACAGAGAAGAAGAGAAAACAATTCTTATCTCTACTTGCTGCTCCTGTTGTTTTTGCACATGTAGAATGTGTTAAGATTGTTTACCTGAAGTGAGTTCCTGATTAGATTCTGGCAATGGTTGTTTATATTAATTTCAGCCTCTTGGGTCAAAGCTGTGTCCTGGCTGTCTCAAGACAGTCACAAGTTTTTCTTTAGTATTCTTTAGTAGTATAGTATTTATTGTTTGTAGTACAGTATTCTTTAATATAGTATACTATAATGTAATACAATATAGTTTTAGTAAAACTATATTGTTCAGCATTCTGAATCAATGGAGTCAGATGCCAATCACTCCCTGGGTTGGAGGCGCCTGTCTTTTTTATAATGGGTCAGCTTCTTTCTTGCTGGGTCACATGCTGTTGTCCAAGTAGTCAAAACTAACACTGTAGCTGAAACAAGCAGCCTGTCTGCTCTGTGCAGTGTGTCAGCTATTCTCAAAGTGCTGTTCTCACCCTCGACTAATCTAGGATGATTTGGTCTGACCTGAAGTCTCTAACTGAAGAGGGTCTTTGAGTGAAGCAGTAGATAAGATTGTCATCTCCTAATGAATTCCCATATAAAGTCACAGGTAGTGACAGCATGCATGGAAATTGTATTCTGTGTTTTACTGATGCATGGGATTTGCTTTTAAGTTTGCAATAGAAAATGCTTTCTTAAAAGTAAAAAATTATGTCTTATAGTTAGAGGTCAAACTGAATATGATGGTCTGATTTTTAACAGAAATACTTTTTAAAATACTCTGGAATTTGTGGAATTGTCTTACTAATACAGAAATATAATTAAATTTGTCTCTCTGGGCACTTCTTTCAAAAGTGGGGGGTTGGTCTTCCCTGAGAGGATGAAGGGTAGCCTGAAGGGATGTAAAGGGGAAAGGAGGAGATCAGTCACAGGCTTCTGAATTGATTTGGGTTTTTTTTCCACTAGGCTCTATTTAATACATTACCCAAGATTTGAACTGATGGAGATGATCAAATCCATCTGACAATGGATTTCACAGAATCACAGCAGCTTGAGAGAGAGCTTCAGAAGCCATCTGGACTAACTCCCTGCTCAAGCCAGAACACACAGAACATGTTGCCAGGACCATGTCTAAAAGACTTTTGAATACCTTCAAGGATGGAGACTCCATAACCTCCCCCGACAATCTGTGCCAGTGCTTGGTCATTCTCATGATAAAAAAGTGTTTTCTGGTGTTCAGAGGGAACCTCTCATAATTAAGTCTGCCTGTTACCTCTGGTTTTGTCACTGGGCACCAATGGAACCTGGCTCTGCCCCCTTTGCACCCTCCCCTCATGAATTTCTGTACACTAAGATCCCCCTGAGCCTCCTTCTCCCTGAACAATCCCAGCTGCCTCAGCTTTCCTTACATGTGAGGTGCTCCAGCTCCTTCATCATCCAAACAGCCTCACATGCCTGAGCAATTTTGCTGTAGTTTTCCAAGGATCTTGCAAAATTTATGTCTTGTTTTGTTATTAATGTCACCATTTCTTATAATTGCCTCTGAGGTCACAGGTGCAAACACTGAGTAGCAGAGTCAGGATTACATTCCACCAGCACCGTAGGAACAGCCTGTTGAGTAAGACATGTCTTAATCTGTTGACTACATTAAGTAAAACATTTACATGGACCCATTTACGATACAGCATTTTTACTTTACAGAGAAAATCAATGTTTGATGCACTTGTAAGGTATGACTGACAAAAGCCATTATGAGTAACATTCCCACTATCAACTGAATGCCTACATCTCTGGAGTGTTATCTGAAGAGAAAACACATGCTGGCTTCATGAGATCCTGGGGTTTGGCTGCCTGGGCCCAGGGCCAAGGCAGATCAGCTGGGCCCACAGGGAAGAGGCTCCCAGAGGCACAGGGGGGAGGCCATGGCCACAGCCAGCCCCACTCTTGGGCCCTGGCAGAGCTTTGGCCACTGCCATGTTGGTCCTGCCACAGGCTGGTTGTGGCCCCTGATCCAGGTGCAGAATACACCTCCAGGCCAACATGGATGTTATCAGGTGTTTTATGATCCAGGCAAAACCAGAAACAGACACTGGTTTACTTGCAGGATAATGCATTTATTAGTTCAGCCTGCAAGGACCTGTTATGCAACAGGTGAATGTTTTGATGAAGTGTCTAAGCAAAAAGTCCATCCACGAACACATTTTCCAAAGAAACATTAGGGCTCTGTGCCATTAATTCTGTATTTATGTTGCTTCTGTTTAGAACATATTGGACTAATTGCATTTATGGTTGTACTCAGAGAAGGGGAGCCAGGTGTTTTAGCAGTCTGTCCAAATGTTATATCACTTCAGGCTCTGCCTGGAAAAATTAATAGCTTTTCAAGTATTGCCCCAGAGTCACATTTATCTGATTACTGAATACGCATCCTGTTAATGGGATCCTTCCTCTAATGACAGTATTGAGAGTCTGGAGACTGAGGACTCAGAATAATTAAAAAGATCCCTATGTAGTCACCTATCTGAGATTAATTGCAAACACCAAAGAACATTGTCACTAAAAGCCTTTTGTTAAACACAGATACAGATTTTTTTTTTCATAAATAATTTATCTAAATACAGTTCATGTTTTGAGAAGAACATCATTTTTTTCAGGAGGAAGTGGCAGTACAGGTCTCTGCAATCATGTTCGACAGCTGATGAAGAAAAAAAAGCCTTTTAAATCTATTTAAAATAAACTGGCTGAACACCAGATCGCAGAGATGATCATCAGTGGCACAGGGTGTAGCTGGAGGCCTTCACTAGTGGGGACTCCCAGGGTTCAATACCAGGCCCAGTATTGTTTAACTTATTCATCAATGACTTGAATGAAGGGGCAGAGGCCTCTTCTGTTCCAGCAAGTTCCCAAAGCTGGCAGGAGCGGCCCATACCCCAGAGGGCTGTGCAGCCCTTCAGAGGGACCTCAACAGGTGGAGAGATGGACAGAGAAGAACTGCCTGAAATTCAACAAGGGCAAGTGCAGGGTCCTGCACCAGGGGAGGAACAACCCCCTGCACCAGGACAGATTGGGGGTCAACCTGCTGGAAAGCAGCTCTGTGGAGAAGGACCTGGGGGTCCTGGAGGACAACAAGTTGTCCATGAGCCAGCAGTGTGTCCTGAGGTCCAAGAAGGCCAGTGGTACCCTGGGCTGTATTAGGAAAAGCATTGCCAACTGCAAAGGGCTGTTTATCTGTTCCATTTATGATGTTTGGTAGGACAGAACAGGACTCAGGACTTTCTCACTGCTCTTACAGTACTGCAGGTTGTTTCTCTTTTTGCAGTCCATTCTGTTGCTTGTAGATATCTTTGCCTTCTCCTTCAACTAGTTGTTGCCTTCAGGACATCAATAATTTCTCTGAGTTGTTTTGTCATCTGTGTGGATTTCCCGGGCTATTTCTCTGGTCATATGGTCTATGTATTTATCAGGCGCAAATGAAAGATTAATCAGCGCTCTGCCATTGCTGCCTTACCCTGTGTTACAAACTGCTAATTCTAATTGCCCTGGCTGCAGCTGAAAATGCTTTGCCAAAGCATTTTTTGAGCTTAGGTTTCTCATTGTTTTTCTGGAGGCTGGCAGTGATCTTGTTTTTGTTCAACTATTCTGACCTTTGGGATATTAATGGCAGATTCACAGAAGCAGTCAAAAGCAAAACACAGAGAAGAGATAAGAGAGGGATTTCACAGTACTGGCAGAGCAGTGATGGCTTTGGTGAGAGAAAACCAAAGAGCTGCAGCCAGCCAAAGTTGGTGCTTCAATCTTTTAGAATGAGACCTGTCTGTATAAAGGCTGAAATCAATAGATTCAGTCACAATTGTGCAATGTGGACATCTATGAGAGATTGTCATACAACTAACATCTGTCTAACATACCTTTATCTACTCCTGCTGTGCAAAGCAGCCCTGTTGGATTACTGCTTTGACCTTGACATCAGTGCTACAAGGTTCTTGTGGTTTTGCACAGGGAACAGCACAGAAAACGAGTACAGCAAATGTGCTGCAGAGAACAAAATGCTCTGCTTTGTAATTTACCTGGCTGTTGGTCAGGTTATGCCACACCAGAACCACTCTGGATTTGAAATCCTCCCTGTACCTTTCTGCATATGTATATGTATATACATGTATACATTAACTGCTCCTCACTTCATTACCATGTTTCCCAAAAGGCTTGGGCAAGGTCACGAGAATCTCTGCCCATACAGAGCCATAAGCTCAGAATGCCTCAGGTAGTAAGGGACATGAATGCAAAAGTGATTAGGAACAACCATCATGGATTTTCCAGAGATATGGGGGCTGACTAGCCTGATTACCTTGAAGAATGAAAACACTGAGAAGAGAGAGATTTTATGCACCTTGATTCCATAAAGACTTTCAGCAGTGTCCCAATGCATCCTTGTAGCCAAACTGATGCTAGATAGATTAAAAAAGACAGCTATAATCTGGGTGGAGTATTCACTGGCCTGCCAGGCCTAAAAGGGTGATATCAGCTGTGCCAAGCCCACCTGGCAGTGAGTGAGTAGCAGCACCCTGCAGGCTCTCTATTAACAGCCTAGCCAACATCAAGTCAGGTGAGAGCATTTGGCACATTGAAAGGGAGAGCCACTATTCTCAAGGACAAACAGCTTTACAGAATCTTCATTATTTCCAACCATAGTGAATGCAAGGCCTTGCTCCTGGCATGGCTTAGCCCCCTGCACCTGTTCTGCACATGAGACAGGCAAAGCACCACAGCATTGCAGTGCAGGCACTGCCTGGCTGCAGAGCAGCCTGGGTGAAGTGAACTGAACACGAGTTCACTGCACACACTGACAGCAATGAAAGCCAACAGCCAGCTGGGCAGGGAACTCTGCATCACACTGGTGTAACATGCGCCACCACTACACCACCCTTGACCCATTACACCCCACCCTGAGCCCTGGTCCAGCTCTGGGCCCTCCACCATGAGAAAAATATAGATAAGCCTGAACACTTTTGGTATAAACCACCAACATCTTTGGGGCAAGTGCACAAGAGCTAAGAGAGACCAAGGCAACTTTTCAGCCTGGAGATCAGATTATTTCAGGGGGCTTAATAGACTGTGGATACTCCAGACACTGGAGAATACAACCAGATCTACAAAGGACAACTCATCAGAAGTTAGGGAGGAAAGGGAGAAATAATACAATATCCTATTCCCATATGAAAAGACTGTAAACAAAGTTTTCTTCAGTGTCTTTGTGGGAAAATCTGCTTTTTTTCACTAGAACAAAAACAGGGCATATATTAGGGTTACAAAAAGTTGAAGTAGGAGAGCGCATAAGGGACAAAAAAAATAGGATAAAAATACACGTCAGGGGTTTTTAAAAAACATTTTATTGCTCTTGTTTATTTGGACTTTCATAAAATTTTTTTAATTCATAATAAAAAACAGTTGCTTTTCCGTATGCTTCACAATTGGCAATACTTGGTAAATTGTTAATACTTTTGAAGACAAGCAAAACTAGGTTTTTGAAATTGACATCAGACTTATAAATAGATATCTGTACTTAAAATATTTGGTGATATTAAAAAATAATTATATATTAACAATAGAATATGACAAAAATGCTGATAAGCTTATGCAGCTTTATGTGTATATTTACTGTTTAGAGGCACAAATATACAGGTTTCATCAAAACATGAATACAATTTTAAAAATGCAATATGCAATAAAGTGTGTACAAAATTACCTATCTATTTCCAGTTAAAAATATTGAAAATCAAGGTAAAATGCATTGAAAGTAAAAAGTCAAGCAACTGACTGAAATTAACACAGCTAGCAGAATAATGACAGAAGAACCTGGTGTGGGTTTTTCTGAGTCAGTGCAGATGAGTATATTCAGCATCACCAGACCTTCTGCAATTACACATTCTGACATGCTGCAAAGGGTCTGAGTATTGTCAAAGTTACACA